>PVIU01028981.1:0-18209 GCA_004026605.1 Ondatra zibethicus
GATCCGCATGACCCTCTCTGCCTTTCTCCAACTGTCCTTCCTCCCACAGGCACCCACCATTAGTTTGAGACTCCTGTCCCTACTCTGAGATCACCTACACTCTCTCATGCTCACTTCATACCCTGAGGCACCTGCTCGCCTTAGTCAACTTCCGGGATCCTCCCCTGGCTCATGGACAACCAGAGCTCTCTGCCCTCTGCCAGAGGCTGCTGTTACATCTCTGACAGTTCCACACACCACAAGGCTCCCGGCTCCCATCCTTCCGTCTCCTACACCCAAGCATTCTGCCATCCTCTGAGACTCTTAACATTCCCTCTGATCTTTCTAACCCCCCCCCTTCTCACCCTACTGTCCTTTTTCAGTTTCTGGGTCCCTATGGCTCTCTGGGCTCATGCTAATCCTCTCCCCCGCCCAGTTCCTCACTTTCTGGAGCATCTAGCCTTTATCCTCAACCGTCTAACTTTCCATTCTAGATCCTGTGGTCCTCTACCGACCCTGCCATTCACTAGCCTCCCACCGTATTCCTTGAACCCTGTGACCACCCCCTCAGAGACTTCTGCCTTTCCCAGAAGTCTGTCATCCTTGGCCTCTAGATGTCCGACCTAGCCTCATGGCCTGCCCCTAAAGCATGGATTCCTGAACCTCCTGAGGGCCTATCTAGCCAACAACAGGCCTGCTAGCTCCCACAGCCTCCAGCCACATGCCTGGTCCCCACCACAGATCTGCTGTCCACTTGAGCCTTTCACCCAAATTCACATTCATTTCTCCCTCCAGACACCCTGCCTTTTCTCCAGTTTTATGTGTTCCCTCTCAGCCGTTCCTTCTACCAGTTTCCTAAGCTATACTAACCACTCTGGGGTTCCTCCTTAGACGTTCCTTCTCCCACAGCTTCCAAAGTTTCCTTCAACTTCCTGCCCTGTACAGCACGCCTAACCTTCCTAGTGAGCCTCTTCCCTACCCTCCTCCACCCCTAGCATCCCATGCTACAACTGAGTTTCCTCATCACTTTCTGTTCCAACCATCTTGAGAGTAAACTAGAGTTTTCCCAAGCCTCCGGCCCAAAGTTTCCAGCTTGTATCATGGACCAGGTTCCTACAGCCTCCCGGATCGCCTGGTGTCATCCCCACCCTCGTAGACAACCCGTCACCCATTCTGGTGACAGATTCTAGCTTCCTACAGCCCCTCGAGCCTCTGGCCCTCTCCTCCTCAGCCCACTGTCACCTTTGTCTCCCTCCTGTTCTGTTCTCCAGGCGTCCGCCCTCCCCTCGTCTCCCACCATTCCAGAGCCTGCTGCCTTCTTCACCAGTCCTTTCCTACACAGGGTCCCTTCTGGGTTTTTCAAGCTCCCCATGAGCGGCCTACTTCCACCTCCAGGTACAGATCTCCCTAAAGATCCTCAAGAGGCTTCTTACTCATTCACCCCATTACCTCATGCACACCTTTGTTCTGTTTATCACACTCCCCTTCTAGCTGAACTTTCCACCCTATTGAAAGACACTCTGCCTGTGTCAATGTCCTGACGACCAAGTGCTTGCCTGGCCCTCGGGGAGGCCAGAAGAAGGCATACTGTCTGTTCCCCAGAACTTTGAGGAGAGTGTTGAATTGGACCTGGGTAGTGTAGAGCAGACAATTTTCCTAGGGGACGAGGTATTTTTCTGGTCCCAGACTGCCCCGACTCTCAGAAGTCTGGACACTACTCTGTAGCCTAATTTCCTCGCAGGCTCCAACCTTTCCGTGAGACTTCTGTCCTCCCTTCCGTTTGTCTTCCTCATTTCCTGCCAGCCTCCTCTGCCACACCCTGGCTTCCTATCATAACCTCATCCTCCCGCATGATCCTCAACCTCCTGGACTCTCATATTCTACCTCCTGCTGACCTACAGCTACCTCCTGCTGACCTACAACATAGTCCTGTCCTCCATCCTAGGCTTCTGTCCTCCCCTGCAGATCTGCCCTTCATCAAAGCCACTTCCCAACCCTCTGTGCCTACCTGCCTGGCTCCCAAGCTAAGCATCCCATTTCCCCCCAGTCCAGGTTGCTATGATGCCCTGTTGCCCTCAGGAAACCCTAATCCTCCCTTCTCCTAGACTCTGGCCAAACTTGAGAACTCCACTGGCCTTCTTCTTTCAGAACCCCTTGATCCTCCTCTCTGCTGCTGCCCTGCCCTTATAAACTGCCACAGGCGGCCCTCCTCTACAGCCCCCCGTCCCTTAGCGGGCTGTCCCACCTCTTCTCTCTGTAGCCTCTTCCCCCCATGTGCTCCTAGCCATCTCCTCTCCCTGAACCTCAAGCCTTACCCTCACCCCAGTCTTTTGTCCTCCTGTTGAGTGTCCTGCCCTCAGCAGCAGCACGATGCCCTTGAAGAGCTCTTCTCAGGTTTTTGAGCTCCTGTGATCGCTCGGCTCTTCCACATGGAGTCCTAAGCTCTCAGAAACGTATCCTCCATCGCAGGAACCTCTGCTCCTTTGGCCATCGTCTAGCCTAGCACTATGTCTCTCAAATTCCTGACTTACTCTGAGGCTCCTGTCCCGCGCAAAGCTCTGCCAGCCTCCCAAGACTTCTCCCCTCCTTTAGTGGCTCCCTTCAGAACCCTGAAACCTAGATTTTGAATTTCTCTTAGCCTCTGACCCGAGTCCTTTTCCTTCTCTCCTCCTCTCCAGCCATTTGTCCCCTTGCCCCAAGTCTCCCACATTTCAACCCAGAAGTTGGCCTTGCCCTGGTCAGCTACATTGTCCTAATCCACTGACCTCTCTTCCCATCCTCCATAGGCCTGCCTACAGTCTCAACCGATCCTCCTTGCCTGGCACACAGATCCCTAAGCATCCCGGAACTGCCTCTAGAACCCAGAGTCGTAATCTTCTCCCAGAAATGTCCTTCCCTCCTCCCAGACTCCTCCCATGCCCTAAACAAACTACCCTGTCTTTCACATCCTGTCCCCACATCGCCAGCATTTCAACCTTCCGGACTTCTGCCATCCCTTCCAAACTGCTGCCCCTCCCCCAACTTGCTCAGCCCTCCTTCCCTTGGGCTTTCTGCCTTAGTGTCTTGCAGTTCCACTGTGGCTTCTGCGCTCCCCCCACACCTTTCGAGCCTGCTCCCCAGGATTCTGATTTTCCCCATCCTCATTCTCTCCCCTTGTAGAATCTATATTCACCACCCTTCCGCCTTCCCAGAGCTGCACATCCTCCGCGGGAGCACTGGGCCCCCATGCCCAGCCTCCAATGCTCCTAACATATTTCCCAGTGGCCTCCCTCCTGAGGCCTATTACCCTCACCCTGAGCCTCCTGCCCTCTGTGCAGACTTTGCACCCCTCCAGATTCTGAACTTAACTACAGGCATCTTACACTTCTCCACAGATATCTTTGCCCACTGAGGCGCCTAAAATCCACAATCTGAGCCTGAACCCCACCTACCCACAGGCACCTTCCCTTCCCCATAAGCTAGGCCCATTAGCCTAGCCTTGGATCCTCCGCTGCCCTTGACTTCCTCCCTTCTCTCCAAGTCTCCTATGCACCCCACATCCTCCTCTAAACCCTATTTAGATCCTCACACTCACCACACCCTCCCTGCAGTACCCAGTTCTCCACCTCTCACAGGGGTGGGCTAAAGGCTTCCCTAGTAGTAAAACTCCCTGCCTTGAGAATCATTACAAATTTTCTGTGAATGCCTGTGTGTTTGGTCTAAGCAGCAACTGTATCCCTGGTCCCAGGATAGGGCAGAAGAGTATTCGAGTTGCCCTGTGGATGGAGTTGCAGACCTTTGTGCACCCCGTGTGCGTGTGTGACATCAAACTGCAGGCCTGTGCAGGAGCAGGCAGTTCCTGGGTGCTGAGACAGATGCCCACCTCCAGAGTCTCCCAGGGTAACTGAAGGCGCGCATGTCTATTCGCCAGCCCACTTTCGTACAGCAGGCTCCCTCTTTTCTACGAGCCTTATGCCCTCCCTGATGCGTCTTCTCCTCCACTGTTCACCCTGGTCCCCTCAGTCTCCTGCCTAACTCGGGCCTCCTATCATCCCCGTCATCCTCCTGCATACATCCTCACTCTCCTTCCCTTCCCCATGTGGTCTCCTGACCACCTCCACATACTCCTGTCCTCCTCCCTAACTTTCTGCCCCTTCCAGTCACCTTACCAAATCTATGGGACACTCCCCTCTGTGTGGGGGAAGAGAGCATCCTGGACCCTTCCCCGGCTTCCTGCCCATCCCAGGCTTTGACTCTTCCCGTACACAGGGACCCTTAACTCTCTCTCTTATCTTTACCCTTCTTACCCACATAGTGCCTACCACCCGGCTTCATGATCCTCTCTGCACCATGCATCTTGCTTTCTTCTCGGACTCCTACCCTTTGTACAAGACTGGAATTCCCCTGATGTTAGTCACTTTTGTCCCCTTGACTCCCTCTCTCCTGAGGTCTGACTCCTGCTGTCCTCCCAAGCATACAGCCCTCCTGTCCCGCACTCTGGCCCTCCTTAGCCTCCTACGGTTCCAGTCTTTTCTTCTCCATAGTCCCTGCCCTTCTGCCCTCCTAACTTCATGTCTCTCTGAACCTCCTGCCTTAATTCCCAGTGTGTGGTGCTCCTGGTGAGTGTCCCGTCCTCCTCAGGACCACTGTGCCCTGCTGGTAGTCACTGAATTTCCACACAGGCATCCATGCTCCCGTCAAGAACCTGCCCTTCGACACAGAAACCTAAGATCCCAAACACTTGTCCTCCACTGCAGGGACCTATGCTGAGCCTGGCCCACCTGTCATCTTCCTAGCCTGCTATCCTCCCTTTCAATATCCTGTCTTCCCCTGGACTCCTAGGCACTCCCCAGGCCTCCTGCCGTCCTCCCCAGACTTCCTCCTTCCTTTGAAGTCACCTTACCCAGCCATGATACCTAGGTTTCTGCCTTACCACAGCCTCCAACCCAAGCGTCCTAAGCTTCCTGCCCTTTTCCCCAGGCATTTTCTCTCTTATGCTGACATTTTAACACAGATGCTGGCCTTTACTCATCTAGATATCCTGCTCTTTGTCAACTGACGCCTTCTCTTTTCGTCTGCCCTCCATTCTAAACCTCCACTGGATTTTTTTGGCCTTGTAGCAGACATTTCTAGATGCCAATGTCCAATTGCTTCTGGAGCGCAGTGTCTTTATCTCCAAGAACGTCAGTCCAGCCTTCTCAGCAGCTGAAAAACTCCTTTCCTCTCTCGAGCGTCATTCTCCTAGACCTAGCATTTCCAATCTTCCGGACTTCTGCCATCACTTCCCACCTCCTGCCCCTCTTCCTGCCATCTCCCAACTCTCTGTCCATCCTGCACTCCCCTTAGTCTCCTGCTTTCCTGCCTTCTTCCCATCCTTCTCCTGACCTGTTCCGCAGGCATTTCCTCCTCCTCCTCTTCTAGCCACATATCCTCATCATTCTCCTGCTTCCCCTGAGCCTCCTCCCCTCCCCTCCTCAGGAGCTTTCATCCTTCCTACCAAGTCTGGAACACTCTTGACACCCGCCACATGGTCTGGTCATCTCCCCATGGCTCCTGGGTCCTACTGCAGCCCCTTACCTTCACCCTCAAACTCCTGTCCTCTTGCCTAGACTTGGTGTCCTTCGACCACCTCTGGATCTACCAGCGGATGGACACCTTGCCCTCCTCTGCGCAGATAACTATGCCCACCCTGAACCTCCATCCATGCTCTGATCCTGGCAACCTCAGACTTCTACTGCACCCATTTGTTTTCTTCCTGGCCAGCCCAGTCTAGTTTCTGTTCTCCCTGACTAATAAACCTGTCTGCAGCATGTACCTTGCCTTTCTCTCAGGCCCCTAATAGCCTTCTACAATGCCCCAAATCGTCTGGTTTTAGCCTCCCCATTTCCTTGCTCCCCCTCTCTGACTGGTTACCCTCACATTGCATCTTAAGCTGCACTTGACTTCGTCTGCTCTCCCCCAGACTCCCACCTTCCCCAGATCTTCCTCGAAACCTATTTGGGATCCCACCCTCACCAGAACCTCTTTCCAGCACTCACCTCTCCAACTATATCATATGCATAATCTATACTCTTCTCTATTAGTAAAATCTGCCCACTCCTAAAAATCATTACAATTTTCTGTGAGTGGCTGCTTGCCCTTTGGCCTGTGTGTATGTGTTCGAGCAGCAAGGGCACTCTTGGTCCGAGAAGCGTCAGAAGAGAACGC
This sequence comes from Ondatra zibethicus, assembly GCA_004026605.1. Taxonomy (NCBI): domain Eukaryota; kingdom Metazoa; phylum Chordata; class Mammalia; order Rodentia; family Cricetidae; genus Ondatra; species Ondatra zibethicus. Next base: position 6,166 of record PVIU01028981.1, read on the forward strand.
CGGATCCCCTGGGACTGGAGTTGTAGATTGTTATGAGATGATGTGGGTACTTTAGTTCCAATTTCCAGCCTGTGGAGACGCAGACAGTTGTTCTGAGTGCCGAGACAGATGTCTAGCCTCTGACTCTCCCGTTATCTGAAGTTGTGGCCCTATAGTAAAGCCAATTTTCATACAGCGGGCTCCCATTTTCTATGAACCTTCTGCCCTCCCTCAAACGTGCCTTCTGCAGTTCTTCCAGATCCCCTCAGCCTCCTGCCAAACCATGGCCTCTTAGCAAACTCCTGCCTCCTGCCTGTACCCTCACCATCCTTAGCCAGCACAGTGCCTCCTGCTTACCTCCACATACCATCATCCTCTCTAGCCTCCATTCTGTTCCCTTGCCATCCTACCCTCCACCAGAACCTTTTTATATCTTAGTAAGAGCCTCTTGGCCTCTGTCCAGGCTCTCCTCCCTGTTGGGGGCTGTGGACCCAGACCCTGAATTTCCTGTTATGCTTGCAGCTGCTCTGAACAAAACAACTTGTTTTCCTGTGTTTGCAGCTACTCTGAGCATGAGACCCTCAGGAGTTCCTGATGGCAGGGGACTGGTTTCTTGTAGGTTTGCCTGGGATGTGGCTGTCAGTTAAGGATCCATATATAAGTGGCTCTGGAACACAATAAAGGGGGCATTCTTGTTTCTGTCTGTGTGTCTTTGTGTGTTTAAATTTCCAGGCCCTTGCCCGGCTCGTGAAAGGTCTCTTAGTGCAGGCTCCGCACTACAGGCGTATGTGTACCTTAGTACACATACTAGTACAGACGGTACACATCCCCAGCTTCTCGCTCTCCCCCTGGCTGGTGGCTGGGACCCTTCTCTGCAGCCCTCATCAACATTCTTTCCTGCACCAGGCCAGTGCCTAATCTCTTTGGAGCATCCAATCCTGCCTTCCCCTCAGACTCATTTCCTTGTCAAACAGGACACCACCCCTAGCCTTCAGCCCTCCCCCCACCCCGTGATCCTCCTGTTGGCTGCCCCTGGCCTCCTGCTAGCCTTGGCCAATCAGGCAGTCTCCTCCCCAGCACTTGGCACTCACTTGCCTCCTACTCATTCATTAGCATTTGATTCTTCTCCCTTCCCTGTGGCCCCCTCCCCTGCCCTTCTGTCTTACTCCCCAATCTTTTGGCCTCTGGGTGAGTGCCTTATGCTCCTTTAGAGCACTGTGTCCTAGAACAGTTTCTGAGTCATCCTCGTACCTCCTGTCTCCCAGGACTTCTGTCCTCATTTCCTGTCTCCCTATCCTACCGTGACACCTAGACTCCTGCCTTACCTCAGACTCCTGATCTCAGCCCTGGGCCTTCTGGCCTCCTCCCCTGCCGTTTGTTCTCTTAAATGTCATCCTCTGACATTTCACCCCAGACTTTTGCTGTTCCCCAGGCAGCTACCCATCATCCCTTAGCAACTTGACTAGCTTCCTGCTCTCCATCTTCTAAGCCCTGACCGGATCATCCTAAACTGGCCTCCAGAATCCTACACACCCTGAAACCTCCTCTGGCCCTCAATATCCTACTCTTTCAGGGAACTTCTTTCCCTTCCAAGCCTTCTCACTAGGGCCAGACTGTGACCCAGTAGTAAACCTCCTAACCCCAGCCATAGGATTTCCAGTCTTCCAGACATATGCCCCCCTCCACCTCCATCCTCCTGCCCCAACGCATGAATCTGCCCAACCCTTCCCTCCCTCCCCAGCTTCACGCTTCCCCACTGTTTCTACTTCCCCATCCACCTCCTCGGTGGTCCTTAGATTTCCCTTTTCCCCTATGCTCCTTTGCCATTCTTTTAGACACATGACATTGCCATCCTTCTGTCCTCCTGTATCGGCCTCAGCCCCCACCCCAGCATTCAATCCTCCTGCCCTCCTGCTGTCCTTCCAGGTTTACTCACATCCCCATACACAGCAGGACCTCCTGCGGCCTGGTACCCTAACTCAAGTCTCTGCTCCTCCTGTCCAGTCTTTGTGCCCCTCCTCAGCCTCCTGAACAGCAACCAAGTCTCTTGAGTTCCCCAAGACACCTGCACTTTTTTGAGCCCCCAACCAATGCCCTGATATTGACACCCTGCTTGAGAGACACCTGCCTAGTCTAGTCATCTTTTTCTTGCACAGAATCTTTCACCACCCTTGATTTCCTGTCCTCTTTGTCAGCCTATTCCCTTCCCATGTCCTCCTCTATCCCCTACTTGGTATCCCACCCTACACCAGATCCTCCTTCCTGTACTCTGCACTTCAACCATGACTGGAGTAAAGTAACCTCTTCCAGGTCATTAAAAATTCCCCATGTTGAAAATTTAATAAGATAGCTTTCTGTGGATGGAGGCTTTGCCTTCATGTGTTCTGAACAACGAATGCATGAACAGTTCGTGGATGGGGGTGAGATGACAGTAGTGAACCCCTGGAACTGGAGTCAAAGATGGTTGTGAGCCTTCATGTGGGTGCTTTGAGTCAAACCTGTGTCCTCTAAAGGAACAGGAAGTTGTCGTGACTGCTGAGCTATGCCTCCAGCTCCAAACTCCCCGAGTTGGTCTGAACTTTTGGCTCTATACTGCAGCCCTCTTTCTTGAGGCAGGAGCCCATCTTTCCCTAAGCTTTCTGCCCCCCACAAAACTCTCTTCACCTCCTCTGGGATAGCTGACCTCCTCAGCCTGCCAACCAGGCCCTCCTAACAAAACCCTCATTTTCCTGTCCACATCCTCTCCCTTACTTCCTACCACGCCTTGCTCGCCTCCACATATGCCTGCCCTCCTCTCTAGCCTTCTTCCTGTCTCTCCTGCCACGCTGCCATCTATCTGAGCCTCTTTCTACCCTACAGAGCTTCCCGTCACCTTCCCGGGCTTCCTGACTTCCTCCCCAGCTTTAACTTTCTCCCAGGCTGCCACACATTCCTCCATCCTGCATCCCCATTCTTCCTTCCACTCCAGCCTAGTGGCTAATTTCTCTGCCTTAATATCCTCCCAGGAGAACCCAATCCTGCCTTCTCTTCAGACCCCTCAGCTCCTGGTACAACACCTGACCTCTGCTCCCTTTGACCCCTCTGTCTTTTGCTGCCCTGCCCTCCTGCTATCCTGCCCTCCCCTAGCCATCTACCTTTCCATGAGCCTTCTCTCCTGCTTCGGTCCCTTTGCCTTTCTTCCCTCCAAGCCTTCCTGTGTCTGAATCTCCTGCCTCACACACGGGTCTTTATCCTAAGAACGACTGCCTCAGCAGCCATTCTGTCCCTCAGCAGACACTGTCCCCCAGACAGTCTCTGACTTTTCCTCAGGGTTCTGCACCCCTATGAACTCACTGTACAGCCCCCCCAGCCTCCAGAGCCCCTTGCCTTCCATCCTGGTCATCCACACTCACACAGGCCACAGTGCTGTCTTCCTACTCTGCTCTGCTCCCTCTCTAAATCCTGACCGCCTCTGGCCTCCTAGGCACACGTTGAGCCTCCTGTCCTCCTGAGTAGAGTCTTGCTGTCCTCACCAGACTTCTGCTCTCCTTCGAGGTCTGCCTACACAGCCCGATGCCTACACTGCTGGCTTCCCTCAGCCTCTAACCAACGAGTCCTGCCTGACACCTTAGCCCTGCACCCCAGTCATTTGTCCTCATGCCACTGAGCCTCCGGCATTTCAGTCCAGATGGTGGTCTTTACCCAGGCAGCCGTAGCCAACTGACCTATTTCCTTCCTTTCTGCCCTCTGGCTCCCAAATCTAAACTGGATCTTCCTAGGTTGATACACAGAATCCTAGGCATCCTAGGACTGCTTTTGGAGCCGGATCCTACTCTCCCCACGGACCCCTTCCATCCTCCCAGCCTTCTCACTTGCCCCAGGGTCCTGCCCTCTATCAAGCATTCTACCCTGAGACTGAACATTTCCAGTCTTCCACATTTCTGTCATCACCCCCAATCTCCCAATCCTACCAACGATACCAGCTCAATCTTACCAATGATACCAGCTCATGCCCTGTCCCTCCTGCATTCCCCCGTAGTTTCTTGCAATCCCTGTTTCTCCTGCCACCAACCCAACTGCCTGCTAAAATATTGCCCAGGCTTCTGCTTTCCCTATTCTGATTCTGATTCTTCTCTCATCCTCTATCACCATCCTCTGCCTTCCCATATCGTCATACAATCCTCAGGAACATTTGCTTCTCATTCCCAGCCTACAACGCTCCTGATATTCTCCTTGTCGAGGGCCGGCCTCAGCTGGACTCACACGTTCCAGGTTAGGAGCACGAGGATTAGAATTATTAAGCAAAAAAGAAGAGAGATAAGAGAGAAATAAGAGACAAAACACCGAACAGCATCAGGCAGGACATTCAGTGAATACTCAATCACCCCTTTATTTTCCACATGTCTTTTTATACCCCACTCCAAAAGGGAGGAGACAACAGACTTCATCAACATGATACAAGGAATAAGCCCATAATCTCTGACCTTTGGTCAAGGTGGAGCGGATACACCTGTATACTCAAAATACTAAATAACCACTCTAGGTCAGGACCTCTTGTTTTGTACCCATTTGTTGTCAACAACTTTGAAAGATAAGCTTGAACTCTCTGACCTCTGGTCAAGGTGTACCGGACTCACATGTGTGGGCCCTGACACCTCCCTATTCCACTTAACCTCCTCAGGACCTCCTGGAGTCTACTACCCTCACTCCAATTCTCCCGTCTTTCTGCCCACACTTTGCGCCCCTTTATAGCTTCTGGATCTACCAAGGGGCATCTTGCCTTCTTCAGGAGATTTCTTTGCCCAATCCCAAGCTTCCAATTAATGCTATCCCTGGAGCCCTCTCCTCCACAGGCAACTTCTCTTGCCTACTCTAGGCTTATTAGGTTCCCATAACGTCCTAAACTGCCCGAGACTTGCTCCTCTTCCCATTTCCCTCGATCCTCCTCAAAATACCACCATAAAACAGTTCCTCATTCCAGTCCTTGGTGCTTCGTCATTCAGAGGCACAAACTAAACTCTTTTTTTTTGTTGTTGTTGTTGTTTTTAGCAAGAATTCCTCACTCTTCAAAATCATGAATTTTCCTTCAATGGCCACTCTGCCTATGTGCACAACCTTAGCAGCAAGTGCACAAATGGTCCCAGGATAGTGTGTAAAACATTACTTGTTACTCTGGGACAAGGATAGTGTGTAAAACATTACTCATTCCACTGGGACGAGGATAGTGTGTAATACATCACTCGTTCCTCTGCTGTGAGCCCCATGTGGATCCTTGAAATCAAACTTTGAGCCTATGGAGGAGCAGAGAGTTGTCCCGAGTGCCCAGTCAGATGTCAGGTCCCAGACTCTCCTGCTCTGTCCGCCAGCAGATACAACAGACTCCCATTTGTCTGTGAGCCTCTGCCTGCTGTGCTATGTGTCTTTTCCTCCACTCTTCACCCTGATTCACTCAGCCTCCAGGCTAAGGCCTCCTTCTCCTGCCCTCCCCTGTTGCTTCCTGCTTACTTCACATAATCTAGTCTCCTGTCTAGGCCTCTGCTGTTTCCTGCCATCCTACCATCCACACAGCTTCCTGGTCTCCTACAGAGAGCTTTCTGCTCTCTTCTCAAGCTTCCTGCCCTACCCAAATTGACCCTTCCTCTAGACTGGAACCCTCCCCAGCATCCCTCATCTGCATACTTCTCATAAACTCAGCTTAGTGCCTACACTCCCTGGTTCATGACCTCCTCCTGAAACATGCCATGTGCTTTTCTCTCAGACTTCTGTCTTACTACCAGGGCATCGAACTCATCTCCGAGATTCTACTCTCTGTTCCAGCCCTGTCCTCCTGATACCCTGATATTGCGCTAGCACTGTGCCCCTTTTCTCTAACCCCTCACTCTCCCATAGCCTTCTCATCTCCTCCCTGGCCCTTGCGTACTACCCTATCCTGGCCACCTAGGCTTCTCGTATATCTGACCTTCTGCCTTAACCCTCCCCCCAGGCTTTTTGTCTTCCCTGTGAGTCCTGCCCTCCTCAACAGCACTTTGCTCTCAGACAGTCTCTTAATTTCCAACCAGGCTTCCATGCTTCTGCCAAAGCCTGCTCTTCCTCACAGATGCCTAAGGCCCCAGAATCTCGTCCCCCACTCTGGGGACCTGTGCTCAGCCTGCTATCCTCCCTTTCAATATCCTGTCTTCCCCTCGACACCTAGGCACCCCGTGAGCCTCCTGTCCTCCTGAGCAGTCATGCCCTAATCCCCAGACTTCTCCCTTCCTTTCCAGTCTCCTTACACAGCCTGCTCCCTACAATTCTGCCTTACTTCCACCTCTGAACTATGACTCCGTAGGCCCATTCCTCCTCCCCAGCAATTTGCTCTGTTACTCCTGAGCCTCCAACATTTCAAAACAAATTCAGGCCATTATCCAACCAGCCACCATGTCCTCAGGCAAATGACCTCCTCTCTACATTTCTGCCCTCCACTGGCTAAGCCTCCACTGGAACATCATGGCCTGGGATCCAGATTCTTAAACACCCTGGGAGGGCTTCTGGATCTCAATGCCCTACTCTCCCAAGGAGCTCCCTTCCCGCCCCATTCTTTTCACTTACCCAAGACTCCTACCCATTCCTGAGATTCTGGCTCTAAGGTGCAGCATTTCCAACCTTCCAGACTTCTGCCATCACTTCCAACCCAGTCCTCATGGCATCTGCCCACCCGGTCCCTTCCCGCATTCTGCCTTAGTTTCGTGCAATCCCCGCCTCCTGCCCTCCTCCCTGTGGGCCAACTAACATAGGCCCCAGGCGTCTGTTTATTCCTGCCCTCACTCTCCTCTCTTCTACTCCCTATCCTCAACATCCTGGACCCTCTTAGCGTCTCCGGATCATTCGACCCTCATCCCCAGCCCACAGCTCTCCTGATACCTTCCCCAGGCTACTCATTTACTCATGTCGCTAGGGACCTTCTGAAACCTGCCATCCACAACCAGTCTCCTGTCCTCCTGCTCAGACTTTTTTAGAGATAGGGCTTCTCTGTGTAGCCACAGAAGTCCTGAAACTTGCTATGTAGACCAGGCTAGCCTAAAACTCAGACATCTACTGCCTCCCGAGCGCCGTGATTAAAGGTGTGCACCACCAATCCCAGCTCCCTCCACTGCTTTTTGACCTACTACTAGACAACTGGAGCTCAGCACAAGACTTCTTTGCCCAACCACCTAGATTCCACTTTCTGCTTTGACCCTGAAAGACTCCACTGTAAGTGCCTTCCGTCCTCCCTCGTCTAAGCCTTTCACCCTGCCATAGCACTGCTACCTGCCCCTACTCCCTTCCTTCTACTCTAACTCCCCCTTCCCCACATCCTCAGCTAACCTCTATTTAGAATCTGCCCTCACCAGAACCTCCCTCCAGTACCCAGATCTCCATCTATGGCAGGTGCAGGCTAAAAATTTTCCTCTTATTAAAGCCCCTCTCCTTAGAATCATTGCAAATTTTCTATGAATGCCTGTGTGTTTGCTGTAAGCAGCAACTGCATCTCTACCCAAGGATAGCCCTGGCTATCCTGTGATCGTCCTAGCCTACAACCCATCCTCTGAAACTCCTGAATTCCTCTGTTCCCCTAGGAGCATCCGGAGCCTCCTGTCCTGCTCAGTCTCACCATCCTCCTCAGACTCCTCTGTCCTTTCCAGTCCCCTACACAGCCCTGAACCTGAATTTCTCCTTTACCTCAGTCTCTGATCCAAAATTCTTGACAATCTTCCTCCCCGGGCATTTGCCCTCGTTCCCCCATGTTCCCGACATCTCAACCCGGATGTTAGCCTTTCTGCAGTTGTCTGCCCTGTCCCTGGCCTTCTGACATGCCATCTTTCTGTTCTTCATCTGTTAAGTTTCAATTGGATCCTCTTGACCTGGTACTCAGATTCCTACATGCCCTGGTCAGCTTCTTGTCCCTAGTCCTCTCTTCTCCCCAGGAACACATTGCTGTCTTTCCCTTTTCACTATCATTTCCAATCTTCCTGACTTTGGCAATTTCCCACCTCTGGCCTCTACCCACAACATCTATTCACCTCTCCCTGCATTCCCTCTTAGTTTCTAGCAACCCCACTGTGTCTCCTGTTCTCAGCACAATCCTCTTAATCTCTTCCCCAGTCCCAGGCTCCTCTCTACCCTCTTTCCCCTCTGTTTTATGCCCCTATCCTCCTTATCCTTATGTTGTCCCAGAGCCTCATACTCTCCTCAGGAGCTGTACCCCCATTCTCAGCTGCCATCCCTCATGATGCCATCTCCAGTCTACTCACCTCTCTGTGTCTCTAGATACCTCCTGGAATCTGATAGTCTTCCCCTGAGGCTCACACAATTCAGCCTACTGCCTATCTTCCTGACCTGATTTTATGTATTGAGCCCTCACTGCTGAGTCCTCCCTTCTCCTCTCTAACATTCTGTTCATCCAGCTGCCTTCCCTTCCCCAGGGTCTTGTCACTCCCTTTCTCTCCTCTGCACCCTGAAGCCCCTACCCTACACAGCAGCCTCCTGCCCAGCTCCTAGCTCCCTTTGATTCCTCTATCCTCCCCTAGTGTCCTTCATCTCTCCCAGGGCTTTCTGTCCCCACCACTTTCCTACCCTCACTCTGGGCCTGTTGCCTTCCTCTCCCGACTCCCACCATCCCCTTTAGCCTGAGGCCCTTCTCCATGTCCTTCTCCATAAACTTCTATTTCCTCCCATTCCCTTGACCAGTATCTGCGTCCTGCTATGTAACTAATGTTCTTAGATACCTCACAGCTTCCTGTTCGCCTGCCTCTTCATCCTCATCCTTCCTTCTCTCAGCCCCATGCCTTCCCCTATGGGGCTTGTTCTCCCTCCCTCCAATCCTCTCCCCCTGCCTTCCTCCCTCCCTCAGAACCTGCCCTCACCCTGCTTCCTTCCCTCTATCTGGCCTTCCTGTCTTTCTCCAGGTCTTCTCTCCTCAGATCCACCCTTCTGCTCCCATCTATCCACCCCTCTTACTCCTGACATCTCTGATCCTTATTCCTTCTCCATGATCATCTGGTACTCTGCATCCCTAGGCCTTTCTTTAGTCTCCAACCATACCATATACCTTGGGCTTTGTCCTCATCTGCAGCTTCCTACCCCGAGCCTGTGTGTGTGTGTGTGTGTGTGTGTGTGTGTGAGTGTGAGTGTGACTTCCTGATCAGCCTTATTTCCTCTCTGCGCTTATCCCCAACTCTGATGCTTTTCACCCTGCCGTCCTGTCCTCTGTCAGCCTCCTAACTGCTCTCAGCATCAGGCCCATCTCCAAGACTCTTACTCTCCTCTGTACACTTAGTTCTCCCCCTACACACACACACACACGCGCGCGCGCACACACACACACACACACACACACACACACATCTAGTACCTAGCTCCACATTTTCCGACTATCTTTTGAGCATCTTGCCTTTCTCCTCTGCTTCCTATCCTCAAGTGAACCATCGTTAGTACCCTACCCTCCCTTTGAGGCTCCAAGTTGCTGTCCTTGTTCTGTAATTCCAGCTCTCACCAGGATCCTCCCTTCTCCTCTAGCCGCTTGTCCTTCTCCGGATTATAACAATCCTTATCTCCTCCCTTGCCCCCTGTCTTGCCTCCAGCTTTCTGCTCCTCCTCCCCATATTTCTGCGCTCCCCAGGCCTTCTATCTTCCCCTAACCTTCCATTTTCCCTTAGCCATCTATTTCATTCCTGATTTCTTCCTCAGCTCCCGGCCCCTTCCCAAGCCTCCTGGGTCCCCCAGACCCTTACAGTGGCCTGAGCCCCTGGCCAAATCCCACCTTTCTCTCATGTCTGCTGCCCTCTCCAGCTTCTGCTCTCCATACCCTCCTCTCCCTACTCCCACACTTTCTCAGATGCCACCCCGACTCCTGCTGTATTCCTTAGCTTCCCGCAAATCTCCTAGGCCTTCCTTCCTTCACAGTCCCCTCCTTCCCTCTGGTCATGATTCCTTCCTCAAGAGGCTTAACCCCCATAACATCATAACCTACTCACCCACCATCTACCCTTCCCCCACCCACTGGCAGTCCTCACCAGCCTGAGGCCTTGCCTTTCCCTCCTCCCAAGTCTCCTTCTTCCCTACCCAGCCTTCTGCCTCTCACATCCTTCCTCGTTCTGCCCTCCTCAGCCATGTGTCCTTCTCGACAGCCTTCTCCTCTCCAGCCTCTTGGCCCCTTCCTCCCGAAGTCTCCCCGTCCCTTCCCAGCTTCCAGCCTATGCCTCCGTCTCAGCCTTCTTTCTGCCTTCACCCAGCCCTGCTCTTCCACCCCAACCCAGCCTCATACCCTCCACGACACCTGCCTTCCTCATCACGGGCTGCCCTCATGAACCTCCTTCAGCTCTCCTCAGCCGTGTTCCTTCTCAGCTTCCTGCCACCCTCCCTACCCTACTGCCCTATCCCAGATTCTCATTCTCTCATCCAGCCTGTTGTGCACCCGAAAACCTTCTGTCCTCCCCAGTCCCATGAACCTGTCTGTTTCTTGTCCAGCTTAACATTCTCAGTCTTCTGCGTTGCCCACCTGACACCACCTTCCGTTAACAGTATGGCCGTCGGTCCTGGCCCTCTGCCCTCCCTCGCATTTGTTCCCTAGCTTTGCCTGCCTTCCCCTCAGCCTCCTACAGCCCCTGAGCTACCTGCTCTGTCCAACAGATTCATACCTTCTTCTGATCCTTCTGACCTGTATTCCTGAGCCTTTGGCTCTCTTCCTCAGTCTCCCAACCTTCTGTCCTCTCCCAGCTTCCCTCTCATCCCTGACTTCCCCTTTAGCCTCCCACCTGCCTCTCTAGCCTTCAGGCCCACTCTATCACCCTCCTGCCCTCCTCACAATGCAACCTTTCCCAAGCCTCCTGCCCTTGTTTAGAGTCTTCCGCATGGATCTGCTCCTATCAATCCCCACCCTACCATCCCACCAGCCTGTTGTCAACCTTCCCAGAGTCCTAGACCCCCTGAGCTTCCTACCTTCTACACCACTCTTCTGCCCGCCTCCCCAGCCTTCAGTCATTCCTACCTGACCTCCTCCTGTCCCCACGAGACTCCTGGGTATCTGCTCAGCTTTTTGTCTTTCTCCTGAGCCCTCTATGTTCCCCAAGGTCTGGAGTACACCCCCGCCCCCAGAGCCTCCTGTCCTGCTCTACAGCACCCAGGAGTCTCCTGGCCTGCTTCTCTTACTTTCCCAGAAAAACTTCCTGACTTCCTCTAGTCTCCCACAATGCATTTGAGCCTCATGTCACCTTTTCTGCCCTCCTGGGTGCCCTTTTCCCAGCCCTCACAGGGGAGTCTCTCAGAGTCTTGCTGTCTGGCCTCCCCCAGCCTCCTCCCCACTGAGCCTCCTACCCTCTTGCTAAGCCCCACCTCACCTCAGTCCCAGGGCTCCTGGCTTCTCTGGTAACCCGTCAGAATGGAGCTCTGAGAGAACAGAGGTAAAATCAGGAGAGAAAAGCAGGCATCCAGCTCAAGCATGTGGCAGGTGGTTCATTTTTGTCATGGGTTCCTAGCAAGCTCCCAGGCAGAAGGCAGTAAGGACTTTACCACCTGCTCCTGCAGACAGATCTCTGGGCTGCACAGATTGGCCTGCAGAATGTTCTTGCATTTCCCCTTTCTCTTCAGGCTCAACTAGGATTAAACACATTGAGTCCAGACCCTGGAATGACAGAGAAGCCTTTGCTTCAGCTTCTTTCTCTGAACACTGAATGAGAACAACAGGAACATTCTGGGCCTGGCTCGACTGTTACCCACTGGGTGCGGGGAGAGCAAAGGGTGGTGGTCCTGTCAAGGGTGGTCTAGGAGGAGGCTCTGAAGCTGCAGTTTCCCTGCTCAGCTCTGGATGGCCATCTGGGCTTGGATCGTGCTGTCCCACACCACACCCACTTCCCCGGCCAGGGTATGGTACGGCACCCGAGAAAAACAGGAGGCACCCAGGCAGTATTTGGTGTACTGAACTGGAGGGTTTTCTTTTAACTTTGAGAGACAACAAGAAGTGGCAACATCAGAAACGGCATCTCTGACCAGACAGCGCTGGCAGTGCAGAGTTCACCACACATGGAAATGTACGGCCATCCGGGTCAAGTCTCTGAGCTGATTGAAGCTCC
>PVIU01028982.1:0-18211 GCA_004026605.1 Ondatra zibethicus
CAACAGTGAAGTCTGAACTATGACACACCCCGCTGCTCTCGCTCACCTTGGCTGTCAGGTGTGTCACGCTCTTCCTACCTTCCCTGCTGATGGGTCCCGTGTGAGCAGAGAATAAAGGCTTTCTAGGGGGAACAGTGAAAATGACAGATAGAGAATGGGTCTGGTATCTTCTTATCTAGATTTGGTAGAAATAACCTAACGAGACCATCACCTCCCACAGGGCAATGTGGGGCGTGACAGGCAGGCATCTCTTCATCTTGGCTTACACCAGTCTCTGTCTGGGATATACCCCCCTCTCCTCTGTCCACAGAGCCTCAGACATCTGCCAGCGTTTGATTATGCCCCAGAGGTCTACGTAGCATCATCAAACTATGTAACAATCCAGAGCAAGAAGCTGCAGCAGGAGAATTACCAGCTCCAGGCCTGTCTAGACTACACAGTAGGAAGTTCCTTCTCCTCCTCTTCCTCCTCCTCTTCTTCTTCTTCAAAAAATCACTTAAATAAATAAAAACAAAAAAATTGATGGGTTGAAAAATAAAGGAAACTACTCAACTGCTTTTCTCAATAGAAGAAATCCAAAAGATCAGTTGTTTTTCCCCCATCCTTCTTTTAATTAAGCTTTTTGAAGATCTGCCTTCCCCTTGTTGGTAAGGCTGAGCTACCACAGAATGTCAGAAAAGCAAATGTTTCTCCCTGCCCAGTTTTTTTAACCAGTTAGGCTTTGGGCTAAGCCTCCAGTCTTTTAAAATGGGAACTGGTAAGTCATAGGCTTTACCTGAAGGAGTTCCCACATCTTATGTTCTCAGTGTCCCACAATGCACCACAGCTCAGTGTCCCACAATGCACCACAGCAGCCTGATTCAGGGTATTTTCAGCAGTCACAGAGCAGCTTGTCATCTCCAGCCATGACATTAAAAAATGTCATATATATAAAAAGCATTGTGGAAAAAATGAGGACATTAAATGTCTACAGTAAATAGATAATAGCGTGTGTGTGTGTGTGTGTGTGTGTGTGTGTTGTGTGTGCTTTCTCAATCACATGTATAATGCACATACACAGGTGCCCACACATGCAAAAAAATCAAACAAAGAAGAAAACTGAGACTGTTTTTGGCACACTATAGACATAGTGCGTGCACACACACAAGCATGCATGTGTCATGAGACTGCACAGAGATTCTTGCTAACCCTGTAGAATGGCTTGATCTCTTCTCTCTCATAGTTTTTATAATGACTAAGAATTTCATCAGCAATTGCCACACTTGCAAGAGATAATCATTCTAGTTTTGAACTACCTTAGTATTTGGGTTTTGCCATTGAAACACACCTGTTATAGGACAGCTCACAGTTAGGGCCGCACAAGCTCTTGCCAAGGACACAGGGTACCATGCATACCCCTCCACTAGAGAATGTCTTGCCATCACTCTTGGTAGTGGCAACTCTCATCCCAGCTTCCAGGCTTCAGGAAGCTTGAGTAGTCAATCTGAGGTAATAACAAGTCAAAGCAAATTTAGTAACTTATGCCATTCTCCTGTTCAAAGGGCCTGACAACGGGGAATAGTCTGTTAGTAAATTGCTGGCTGGGCAAGCAAGGGGACTCAAGTTTGATCCCCAACACTTGTGCAGAGGCCAATGTGGTGACGTTTATCTGTAAACCCAGCACCAGGGAGGCATCGACAGGCAGATCCCTGGAGCTTGCTAGCCAGCGAGTCTAGCTAAATTGGTGAGCCTTAGATTCAGCAAAACCCTGTCTCAAAACAAAATAAAACAAAAACAAAAAAACAACAATGTAGAGCTATTAAAGAAAGAGACCCAACATTGACCTCCTCTCTCCACATCTATACACAAATGTGCATGCTTGGGTACACACAATAAATAAATAAATACAGAAAGAAAGAGAAAGAAAGAAAGAAAGAAAGAAAGAAAGAAAGAAAGAAAGAAAGGAGAGAGAGAAAGAAGGAAAGAAAGAGAGAGAGAGTGAGAGAGAGAGAGAGAGAAAGTCAAGAATACTGCTGGAACATGTGTTTATCACCCACATCATATATATATCATATACATGTGTTGTAGGGAGAGGCTGCTTGTTCATCCTGGCCCCCCTGCTAGCTTAGCCCCAAAATAACCACACAGAGATTGTATTAATTGAAACACTGCTTGTCCCATTTGCTTTAGCCTCTTATTGGCTAACTCTCACATTTTGATTTAACCCATTTCTATTAATCTGTAGATCACTATGTGGCAGTGGCTTACCGGGAAAGATTCAGCATGTCTGACTCTGGCAGCTCCATGGCAGCTCTCTCTTACTCTGCTTTCTTCCTCTCAGCATTCGGTTTTGTTTTCCCCACCTACCTAAGTTCTGCCCTATCAAAAGGCCAAGGCAGTTTCTTTATTCATTAACCAATGAAAGCAACACATAGACAGAAGGAACTCCTACACCATTTCCCCTTTTCTGTTTAAACAAAAATGAAGGCTTTAACATAGTGTAACATGAAGGCCTGGTTGGTTTCTGTCCTCCCATTAGGTCCCAAAGAAAATCACGCAGAGAGTCTACATTAGGTTATAAACTGATTGGCCCATTAGCTCAGGCTTCGTATTAGCTCTTATAACTTATATAGCCCATTATTCTTATCTATGTTAGCCGCATGGCTCAGTACCTTTTTTCAGCGGGGCAGGTCACATCCTGCTTCTTTGGTGGTCTAAGCAGGAGTGCCAAGAGAGCTTCCTGCTTCCCCAAATTCTCCTATTCTCCTTGCTCCGCCTCTACTTCCTGTCTGGTTGTCCCACCTATACATCTTGGCTAATGGCCAATCAGTGTTTATTTAAATCATGATTGACAGAATGCAGACAATTCTCCCATACCACATAGTAAAATTACATATAACAAAACAGTTATCAAGCAAGAATTACAGTTACCATATTTATATCTACTTTATCTTTTATCATAACTAAGGAAAACTATAACTATAAATTCTTCAACTCCATCAAAGACCTCAGAAGGATATAATATTACCTAAGTAAAAAGGAAGTGCATTGTAAGCAACTTCCAAAATTCTAGAATTGACAGAGGCATCTTGCTGCCTGGACAGTCACCCAAAGTTCTTCTGTATCATTGAGGCATCCATTTTTAGCTCACAGGCCCATAGTATGCAGAAGACCTTTTCATGAAGCAGGAGATTTCAAAGACAATTCAGTCACTTTCTTCTGTATCCTGCAGAATGTCTCACAGAATCTTTCATGAAGCAAGAACCCCGAAGGATCATACATGCTATCTAATATATATATATATATATATATGTGAATATATAAATAAAATGGATGAATAGAATCCATACCCGAAGCTGGGCACTGTTGTCCTTTTCAAAGCTGTCTTTACTCTGATAAGGTGTTCACTCCCCTTGAGATGAGAACACAGCATCATAAATTATCTTCCACACTTCCCTTGCGCCCCTCCCCTGTCCAGCATAGATAACACCTCTTCAAATTTAATAAAAGTGACTTTTAATTTAGCAGTTGCTAAAACTGAAAGCGTTTATTGAGTTCTTGGCAGCCCATCTCTCTGTGGATGCAGTGGATTCGGTTCTGCGGCAATAAGGAAGGAAATTTGATTATCTGAGAAACAATCACCTGTCTGGGGAAAAAGTGAAAACATTTTCGGTTGATAGCTCCCATAGGACCTGTTGCACACTTTAGAAAGTGATGCAGAAGCCTAGCCAGAGTCCCAAAGTCACTCGGGTTCTTCCTGCTTTCACTGAGTGTCTAGAGCCCTCACGGGGACCACTCAGCAGTGTTTGTTTCCTCCCTTCTCCCCTTCAGTGCCAAACAAGCAGCTGCTCATTCCCTCAGCCATGCTCCCCTGGTGAGATAAATGAAGCTCCCAGGATTAACATTCTGAGGCTCCTGGTTTCCGTTCACGTTATCTCAGTCACATTCCTGCTGAGGCCTCGGAGCTGAAGGAGGAGTGGGAATTACCCTAGCCAAGAAGGTATCGCTGAAGGAAAGGGTTCTGAAGCCTCTCCACTTAACAACAAAGCGCATTCTGAGAGGTTTGGGGTTGAAAGAATGAACTGTGTGTAAAAAGCAATGCAGGGGAAGGGGGAATTGCAATTCTGCAGTTTGTAAAGGCACCCGGTTTTCAATCCTAGTCCCCTGAAACTCGGCACAGTGAAGATGAGGGATATTATTTAAACTGTCCTAAATCACTAAAAGCAATTTCAGCGGGAATGAATTACCTTGAATTACACACACACACACACACACACGTGTATGCACACAGGCAAGCACATGCATGCACACACTCATACTTTAACACACATTGTTTCAAAAGTCTTCAGACATTGATGACAGCTAATAATAACGACAGCTAATAGATTTTCAACACAGCCATCAGGAAGGCAGACCATAGCCTAAGTTGGGCTGGCCTTCTGCTTAACAGATGGACAGTTCACATTACCACGTCACTGTTGACAAGAGAAAGAAGGCAGGCCCCGCCACACTGGCTCTCGATGGAAGCGATCATGACAGTTCCACAATGCTGTAGCTACATATAGCTCAGAGCAACCAAGCAAAGGATAACGCACGCCAGCAGTTACTCCCAAAATGAACTCAGTGGTCCCTTCAAGAGACTGAGCTCTCCTGAATTCTTTGTCTTCATGAAGTGCGTATAAAGTAGCACGGGGAAGCCCAGAAACTACAAAAGATAACAGCGAAAGAGCCTGAGATTCGGAGCAGGGTGGGAGCAGGACCAGGCTGATCTCTCACTTCCACCACATCCGAACGTTGTGACAGCCTCTAATGAGCTCTCACGCATCTCTACACATGCGCACGCGCACCGCACGCAAGCACACCCACGCACGCACGCACGAACGCGCGCGACTCCATGCTTCTTTTAAACCGATGTGGCACAGAAATTTCAAACCCGTGTTGCTTGCCAGGCAAATGATTTTGACACAAAGCAGAATCTAAAAAGGCCAAAGGGAACAGTGGCCTCAAGTTGCTCTGAGACTAGTGGAAAAATCACGGATTTTCCAAAAGTTCATAAGGATGGGTGGTACTAACACTGATGGCTGGGTAATTTATACAGTATGGCCTTCTAGGACAGACTGTAAATGTGGGATTTTTCTTTAAAGGAAGCTGGTATGTGGTGCATGCCCTAAATTCCAGAACTTGGGAAGTAGAGGCAGGGGAATCTCTGTGGATTCAAAGCTGGCTTGGTATATCAGCTAGTTCCAGGCTAGCCAAAGCTTATTAAATTTTTTTTAAAAAAAGGTTTCAAATGAAAGAGAAGTTTCGGTTATGATTTCCTGGCTGAAGAGAAGCCTAGGTTATGCACAAACTGAAAGGACTCGGATAGAGGACTGTGTCTGACACCACGGCCCATCCCTCACAAGCTGCCTTCAGAACCACAGATGCACTTCTGGACCTCATCTCCACAGCCCACTCCTTTCCAGCCCCCTTCACCTATGCTGAAGTGGGCAGTCTTGACTCTTCTCCTTCCTTCAGCATTAGAAGATTATTTAGTATCACCATTGTTAGTGCGCACGCGCACAGACGCACGCACGTACGCACAAAAGCATCTATGTGCGCTTGTGCTCCAGAGTCATTTCGCCCACGTAGAGGTCAGAGGACAACTTGCAGGAGTCAATTTCTCCCTCTTCCACTAAGGATTTCAAGGACTGAGTCAGGCTGCTGTGTTTTTGTGGCAAACATTTTCACCCATCTCATCGACTTGAGTTTTGTTTGTTTTTGCATTTGTGCGATGGTGCCCAGGCTGGGCTTGAGTTCATGAACCTCCCTGCCTCAGTTTCTTGAGTAATAGGATTTCATTTGTGAACCACTGCCCAGCTCTTCTCTTAGGCTGTGTGGCGCTGGGCAAAGGCCAGTCCCACGGATTCCTGGAGCACTCCCGACTGGTCTTCAGTCT
Source organism: Ondatra zibethicus (assembly GCA_004026605.1). Lineage (NCBI taxonomy): Eukaryota > Metazoa > Chordata > Mammalia > Rodentia > Cricetidae > Ondatra > Ondatra zibethicus. The sequence continues at coordinate 5,918 of PVIU01028982.1, forward strand.
GTCATTATCACTTACCACATGTGTTTTGTAGAGTTTCCTATTTAGATCCCCACAAAATTACAGGCTCATTAAGGGTTAAGGTTGTGCTTCCCCTGCTGGCCTCGAATTCCTCAGTAATTGCACCATGCAAGCAATCTCGGGTGTGTTCGGTAAACAATCTTGGTATTGCTTCCATGAACAAACTTTGTTATATCTAATCAAAATGTTTTCTTCAGAAAAATGGACCTGTGCAATATCCTAGGCTTTCTATTCAACTTAACATCCTTCACTAAGGCCTTGATTTTAAAGAAAGAGGTCTGAATAATATAGTACGATTGCTTATCCCTTTACTTGTGAAAACTCTGCTTTTAGAAACTCCGCACCTGGGATTGTTATATTGCTAAATAAACTCCAATCCATATCCCTTAATCTCAGGAATTAACTCCCCTTAGCAGCAGGAATGTAAAAACAGGTGTTTCTGCTATTTTGAAAGTATAAGGAAAGCTTAAAGCAATCGTTCTCAACCTGTGGGTAGTGACCCCTTTTGGGAGGGTCAAAAGACCCTTTCACAGGGGTCACCTAAGACAAGACATTTACATTATGATTCATAACAGTCTCAAAGTTACAGTTATGAAGTAGTAGCAAAAATGATTTTATGGTTGGGGTCTCCATACTATGAGGAGCTATATTAAAAGGTCACAGAGTTAGGAAGGTTAGGAACCACTGGGTTAAAGAGTGGATTTCACTTACTCATCCAATCATCCGAAATGCATCTGCAATTCAGGAGAGGTCTAAGAATTGGGAAGACAGTTGAAACGAAGAGAGGGTGCTAGGGAAGGGCAATGAACATGTAAAACAATACTAGCCAAGAAAAGCATTTCACAGTAAATTCTATAAAGAATAAAATGGGGACACTTATCCTTGTACCCATAGACTAATGCAACCCTCACGGCTCATCAGAGATGCTTCTTCACGCAGCAGATGGGGGTTAATACAGACGCTCACATTGGACAAAGCGCAGAGAATGAGCGACCACAGAGTGCTTAGTCCTAAAGGGACACCTATATCACACCCTTTTACCCCAAGGTTCCAGGAACATCAAAGAAGAAAGAGTAGGAAGTTTGTAAGAGTCAGAGATTGGGAATGATAGCTATGAAACAGTGTCTTCTGGCTGGGTGGTAGCGGTGCATGTCTTTAATCCTAGCACTCAAGAGGCAGAGGCAGGCGATCTCTGTGATGCTAGTCTGGTCTACAGAGTGAGTCCCAGGACAGCCAGGCTGCACAAAGAAAGACTGTCAAGAAGAAGAAGAAGAAGAGGAGGAGAAGGAGGAGGAGGAGGAGGAGGAGGGAAGGAAAAAGAAGGAGAGAGAGAAAGAAAGAGAGGGAGGGAGGGAGGGAGGATGGGAGGGAAAGAAAGAAAATATAAATCTGTTGAAAGCTTTCATGAATGCCAGAAATCCCTCCCCCCATCTTCTTACTCTCACATAGAACCACTGTTTATCCAGGAAATCACATCCCTGGTCAGAGGAGCAAAGCCCTGGATGCGGAGGTATCGTGGCTTCTTTTCATGTTTTATTATTCAATAAAGCTCAGAAGTCAAATATTAGGGAATAAACCTGATTGATCCATGGAGCGACAGAGGAAAGATCACTTCACCCTCTTCCCCAACTTTCTGATCAAAAAGACCGCGCATCTTTTTAGCCTCCCCTTTTTCTCTGGGTCCTTCTATCTCCTCTGAGTCCACCAGAAAACTCTATGGTCCACTCCATGGATGGTCCTGGAGTGAAAACACAAACAAATCTCCCCGAGAAGGGAGGTGGACTGTTACTATGGTTCAAATGTGTCTCCAACATGTGTGTTATGGGCTTCATTGTCCATGCAATGGAGAGGTGATGAGGGCTCCATTCTCAAGAATGGGTGCCATTATCACGAGAGTGTGCTACCCACAGAGGGTCAGTTTGGTTTTCTTTCTTGTTCTCCCTACACCATACAATATCTTCTGCCATATCATGATGAACAAGAAGGTCCTCAAGCTGTGGTTTCCCAGACTCTAGAACCTGACCGGTTTTTATTAAAAGTTACCCAGTCTGTGCCAATCCAAAAACACACACCCTTGTTTCGTATTCCAAATCATCTCCCCATTTCCTATCTACATAACCATAAAGAGCTTGCCTCTCCTTTCCTCCCAGTCCTGGTCCACTCATGTTTCTTGTTTCAAACTAACAAGATGGACTCTGGTTTAACTAAGGTGAAAATAATTGTTGGAAGGACCTAAGGATATTATTCCCAAATGAAAATGCTGAAGAATCAAGTTTTTAAAGTGTCAGAGAACTGGAGGCCTAGCCAGCAGTGATGCCGGTTTTGTCCTAATAGGGACATCTCCTCGCACTGGCCTGGATGCCACTGCTATCTCAGATCCACGACTGCAGTGCCATGGTGGCCCTGGCTACAGGGTGCCTGGGTTCCCATCTCATCCCAGCATGGCTGCCAAGATTCATCTTTCAGACTCCTTTGTCAGTATGTGCTTCCCCCTAGACTCAGATTCCTTAGCAGAAAAGAGTCCAGCTGGACAATGTGAAGCCACATATTTGTACCTTGCTTTTGTAATCTCTAAAATATGGATGCTGCTCTTGTCAGAATTATTAAAATAGGTCCTATAATATAGGGTTTGCCAGATGCTGTGATTTATATTATTTCCTTTAGAATACTTTGAATAAGCAAAGTAATGTTTACTTCCTCCTCTTCCTCCTCCTCTCTCTCTCCTCCTCTTACCCCCAAGATCCTGCTTCAAGTTTATTTGTGGACATAGTATAGGATACTAAGCATCTGTAAACAATGGGGTTGAGAGTCCAACACCAGCCGGTCTGTTCGTCGTCACATTGGCAGATAGAGGCCTTTCTGTGGTGACTTCCCAGGGATATGGGGACCTTTGGGACCTGAGCTGAAATTGAAACTGAGCAGGTGCTGAAGCCAGGGCCTGAGGTGGCCCTGCAGCCTGAGTCCTGGTTTGAGCCTTGGCCATTGTCTGGCAGAGCCTGTAACCCTTGACCATGATAGTAATGAATCTACTTCCTAAGCTTGGGCGTGGGTGCTAAAAGCAAGTCTGCAGAGTTTGCAGTCGGGAATCTTCGACACCTTGGGCTTACCTTCCAAGGCTTTCTCTCCTTTAGCCCTGGCCTGGGGTGGTTTGAATAACAATGGCCCCCATAGGTTCATACATTTGAATACTTGGGTTTCCACAGTTGGGAAACTACTTGGGAAGCATTAGGAGGTATGGTCTTGTTGGAGAAAGTACATTATTGGGGTTGGACTTTGAGGGCTCAAAAGCCCAGGCTATTCTCAGTTATATTTCTTTCTCTTTGCCTCATGGTTGTTGTCTCAACATGTAAGCCCTCAGCGACTGGGACAGCACTATGTCTGCCTGCCTGCTGCCATGCTCCCTGCTATGATGGCCATTGACTCTGCTAAGCTCCAGAACTATGAGCCCCTAAATCCTTCTTTTATAAGTTGTCTTGGTCATGGTGTTTTGTCATGGCAAAAGAACAGTAACTAAGCTGATGACTTTGCATTGTGTGCCCATGACTCCCTTAGGTCCTTGTCCTCCACGACGAAATCTATATTCTTCTGAACTTAGTATCAATCCTCTCAAGAGATCTGTATCTTTAAGAGCTTATACACATCCATTTATTGCTATTTCTCTTGTCCCATTTCTTAGTATTTGGGAGGCAGAGGCAGGCAGGTGGACTTGAAGTTCAAGATCATCTTCAGATACATAGTAAGTTTGGGGTCAACCTGAGTGGGCTACATGAGTCTCTGCTTAATAAAATAAAAATAAAATAACAAAAATAGATGAAATGCTACCATCGCTGGCTTATGTACTTCTAGAGGTGCATCCTCCATTCCCTGTCTTTCTCTCTGTCACCTGACACATTTCCTTTAATGAACTGTAATCTTCAGACGTGGTTGACTTTTATAAGAGAATGGTTTCCGGTGGAAGCATCAGAACTTGGTTCTCCCCTGCTCTGTTTTCTTTGTTGCTTGTTGTGCTTTGTTAGGAAAGAAAAGAGGGTTTGTATTCTTGTTTCCCTTTTTGAGGGGGGAGGGAGGTGGCTTGTTTGTTTTGAGACAGGTTCCTACTATGTAGCCCTGGATGTCCTAAAAGTCACTCTATAGATCAGGCTGGCCGCAACTCACAGAGATCCATCTGCCTCTGCCTCCCAGAGTGCTAGGATTCAAGGTGTGTGCCACCGTACTAAGCCTCATCTTTTGCTTTTTATTCTAAATACAGAATTAGCCTAAAAACAAAAACAAAACAAAAGACTAGAGGCTTCAGGGAGTGGCAGTCACTTGGAAGCATGGGACAATGAACATTCCTGACCCTGCTGACCCTGCTCTGCACATGGTGACTGTGTGGATAGGCAGAAGACCCTCAGAATGCTCCAGACATAGATCTCAGTCACACCACACATTCAGCCCACCAACACATCTCCAGAAAGGTTGGTCTGAGCCTGCTTTCACATTTCAGATATTAAAGTTGTCCCAAACCACAGTGGCTCATAGCAGTCAGGTACACCATCCAAAATGACATGCTGCCATTCACAGACTTGATCACAACCTTGAAACCCCCTAAAGAGCAACAAGGATTCATTTGAGCTTTCTGTTTAGCTAAATGTGTAGTTTTGCTTCTGGTAATTAAATCATGTGCCCCAGGGAGCTGAATAGCTTGTCTTACCATCCAGCTGGGACCTGTCAGAGGATAGATGCTTGATGCCATGGTCCTTGACTTTCACTATGTTTATATCATCTGTAACAACCTCTGCTGTCTAGGAGAATTTTCTGCCTTGTCCAGATTTGGGGCTTTCAATTCTGTCTCACTACATTTCATGGAGCAGTACAATCTTGGCATTATAAAACAGCTTTTATTCGGATTCTCATCCTACACTCAATTTTAGAAGAAAAACTGAGATATGAATTTAGTTAAAAGTTCACCAGATTCTGGTATGATAAACGCTAACATCTTAACCGAGATGCTTATTAGAGGATCAAGAAACTACATTTTGGTATTTGTGTATGAACTGTTCTTCTCCTGGATGGCAGGCAAGTCTCATTAGATATTGACAAAAAGATACATCCGGAAACTTAAAGCAGGAAAATAAAAAGGTTATTTTGCAATGAACAAAAATCTTAATCTTAGGATTAGAATTTTAAGTCCAAGTTTCACATTTTAATGGATATGCTTTTATGATACTACTACAATTAGCTCAATTTACCTGAAAAGGAGAATTGTGTCTTATATAGAATTTTAAAATAAAATAAACTTTATTATTATGTAGAAAGCAGGGTAATTTTCTGAATTAATAAAATTGCTATTTATATCACATTTAGTCATATTCTTTTAATTTTTGTAGTGTTAGGTATGGGACCCAAGCCTGTAATCATTTGAGACAAGTGTTCTGTACCCTCGGGCTTCATCACACATACTTGTACAAATAATTAGCATATTCTTTATATTGCCCAATTTTTTCTAAATAAAAGAGGCATAAAATAACTAAATAATCAAAGTATAACTTTCTTTGTCTAGATCAGTGGTTGGTTTTAAACCTTCTTAATGCTGAAACATTTTAATACAGTTCCTCATTTTGTGGTGACCCCCCAACCATAAAATGATATCATTGATGCTTCATAACTGTAATTTTGCTACTGTTATAAATTTCACACCTGTGAAAGGGTCCTTTGACCCTCCAAATGGTCACAAGTGGTCTAGATAAAACTCAGCATTGATCAAAAGATAGATATGTATTTATTAGACATGAGCTACAGAATTGTCTATTACTAGAGTGAATACTAGAAATCATTTAAATCTGTTTAACATTAGAAAGGTCTGTGCCACAGTCACAACCTTAGAACAAATCCACAAATGGACAACTTCTACCCATCCCATCAACTGCTTCTACGAGTGTGCCACTGTCTAGCTTGTTCAGTAGGTCAGGGTGAATGGCTGAGCCGTTCTTCAGCTACACCAGACAACAAAGGCTAGACGCAAGGGATGCACAGAGTGTCCTTACCCTGAGCTGCACACTTCACAGGTCATTAGTCTGCATCTCGCATAGCTTTGTAAGTGTAACGAGAGCAGAGAAGAAGATGGGAAAGCAAAAGGGACGAGAACATCTCTGAAGCCTCAAGTAGCTGGCATCTTTGCTTCATTTGAAACATTCTTTTTGCAACAGTGAACGTTCATTGGTGTTGGCAGAGTTTTCGCCATTCGTTGACTGAGGTTTCTGTCCGGCCTGGTTCCCGCAGTCATTAAGTCCCAAAGAAATCACACAGAGATCTACATTAGTTATAAACTGATTGGCCTAGTAGCTCAGGCTTCTTATTAACTCTTATAACTTATATTAGCCCATTATTCTTGTCTATGTTAGCCACGTGGCTCGGTACCTTTTTTGGTGAGGCAGTCACATCTTGCTTGCTCTGTGTCAGGATCACGACTTCAGAATGCGCTTCCCTCTTCTAGAATTCTCATGCCCCCCCTCTATTTCCTGCATGGTCACCCCGCCTATATTTCCTGCCTGGCTATGGCCAATCAATATTTACTTAAAATATAAGTGACAGGGTACAGACCATTGTCCCACAGCACATTGGGACTGTGGTCATGTTCCTAAAAGGCCATAGAGATCATCTCATCAGTCTTGTAGAATGCCAATAGCAAATGTGCATCCGTTCTCTTGTGCTGTTGGACCTGGCCTCTGAAATGTCATGCTGGGGCTCTGTCAATGTCAAAGTCTCTTGAAATTTATGCCCTGACCTTGGAAGGCTTCTGAGTACAGCTTCAGTGACTGAGCCATGGTAACCAATGCACAGGCGCAGCTCAGCCTCCAATGCTACAGTGCACAGGGCCATGCAGTGGGAAAACCCCGCAAAAGCCATTGCCTACATGTAAGGCAACGAGGGCCGCAGTTCAGGGAGAATAAAAAGGAAGGGGCAAACGGAGAGAATGTTGCAAAGAAAGAAAAGGAAAAGCATTGTCCATTCTCAAAGTGGAAGGAAAGAGAAGAAAAATCAAAAACTGTTTTCCGTAGGGCACTTAAGAAATATTCCAGTGCCATTACTAAGACAGAGAATTAGGACAGCCACAGAAGTGCTAGGATTCTGACTTAAGAGACATGAGGGGTCAAACCAGTGTCTCATTGGTTCATGGAAAATGCAAAATAAAACTCAAGGAACAACAGTGGTGTGCACACCCAGATATCCGTAGACACTGAGGAGTTCATGTGTCCTGCAAAGGAGAAAGCATAAAGATTTGCTCTTCCTTAGGTAGCTAAGGATACGCGTTTTATAAATACTTACATCTAGGAGCGGGGAGGTGTGGGCATGGGAGAAAGCAGTGCCCTACTGTTATTCGGTGGGTGTGCCAAGCGGGTCGGCTGGGTCAGCGATGTGTTTAAAGACCAAGGGGAATTTGAAGGCAGATGACACAATGATGAACACAGTGGAAAGGAATTAAAGCAGCCGGTGATGAATTGAAGGCAATTTGAAGGAGGATGCTTTGGTGATGATCCTCCCGGGATTGGGACAGTGACACCTTATATTTCACATCCAGCTCAGCCTGAACAGATGGCACAGACAAGACACTCTTCGTAGGGGGGTTCATCTAGATTTATAACCTAGTCAGTCTGATTTCCTATTGCCTCCAGATGGACTCAGGGCAAACCCCATTTCTGTTCCCAGAAGAAACTAAGAAAGCTCATTAACAAGATGTTTGGAATGGCCCCGTGTGCAGCTTTATGGAAAAATCCGTGCATTAGCAGTACAATATGTTATGGAGTATGATCTCTCCTAACCACAGAACCAGGATTCACTGCATGACAGCACAGCCATATTTTAAGTGTGATAAATGGCGTCAAAACTGTCCGGCTCTGGCATATTAATATTTGTGCTTAAAACCCAAGCTGAAAAAAAAATTATCTTCACTTCAAATACCAAGATGGTTTTTCTATAAAAATAAAGTTAACAGACTTTCCTAATTTTCAAATTTAGCAAATCACAAACCAAACTTTTTCATACACATCTCTAGAGGAGGACAAAGTCTTCCCTAGTAAACCTTAGAGGTTTGAAATAATGTCTGATATTAACGCAGTTCAGTTCTGGAAAACAAGTTCAACATCGTCCTCATGTACCTGTCCTCCTTCCTAGTTCATGTTCGTGTCCCGAATTTTACTATTGCTGTTTTGAGCACTTTATCATATTTTACTATACTGTCAGATACATTATAAATGTATAAATGTAACTGGAGAAATAAGACCATGATTTGATTAATTATAGTTCAGAGGTAATAATTATGTCTTTTCTATTTTAATAGAAGTACTTCTTTCACAGACATGATTCTTTTGCCTAGGCAATGGCCTGCATTTTCCAGAACTATACCTGGTCATCACTAATTAGCACTATGTTGAATTAACCCTTCTCCTTTCCCAGTAAAGGTGAGTGGCCAAATTAAGCACAGGAATGTGGCTGGGCTCTGAAAAGAAACTAGAACAATCCAGATTTTGCTCATGTCCCTTTCTGTGCTTATAGTTGGCCACTCTTTGCTCCTAAGATTTGTTTTCTGTGCTTTGAGTCAGCACATGAAACCATAACCTCTGACCTGCGTGTTAGTGAGCTATACGTGCTATGAGAACCTAGCCTGCTGAGTAGCAAACCTATTGCAGATTTGGCCACAGGTCAATTAGACTTAAAAAACTTGATTTGCTTATAAGAACTACAAACATAACTATTATTTGCATCTACTTGAATAATTTTATTAAAACCATCGTTATCTTGGCAAGGTGAAGCACACTGGTTAGCTTAAGTTGCCTACCAGGAGACTCAATGGGTTAAGCGGGTGAGCAGGAGGACATGTTTTGGAAATCGCAAGCTACATGGTCTGAGCTAATTACTGGTTGATGAAGGGAAAGTTAAAGCTTAAGATTCTTGGTTGTTGCAGAAAACAGCTGGGTCACTAACTTCACACCTTTATGTTCGTGTTCCTCCACTGCAGAAACTAGACAGCGAGAACTCATCTTCCAGGGTCCCCTGAAGCCACAGGGGACCCTGCTGCTCAAGTCTGGAGTATAAGTGGATAAAAGTTGACGAGTGCTCGCTCTGCTGTCCCCTTGCTGTCTGGCAAGCTCGAAGGATGACGTACAAAAAGAGAAATGGAAAGTCACACGCTGCTTAAGCTTAGAATGCCTGTTGCACAGGCAAATGACTTCCTTCATGTATATGAGCCACTCTGGTATTCTTCTGGAGTTATCACCTGGACACAACCCATTGGGTATGGCCATCTTAACTCAGGACACTGGTAAATGCAAGGCTAACCCCAGGTGCCTAAAATGAGTTAAGCTTTACTGTAAATCTTGGGTCCTTACAAGGGCTGACCTTATGTAGCTACTTGGCAGGTCCGCAAGATGCCCAGGTACTTGACTGAACACTATTGTAGGCTCTGCAAGGACACTTCTGGAAGAGCTGATGAGTGCATACGCAATTTATAACAGCTAGCCTGTCTTAGTAAGGGTGGTCCTCATCCAACCATGTATACACCAGAAAAGAACTAAAGGGCAGAATCAGAGGGTACCCCCTCATACCTACACTGAGAGCTAGGAGCTGGCATTGGACTCAGCCTGGAGTGGCATCATGAACCCACTCACTGCCCATCCCAGAAATGCTCAGCCTCTATACCCACGAGAAGCAAACCTTTGTCTCTCACATACAGGCATACTTAGATAATCATGGGTTCATGCATGCATATGTAGCTTCCAGTTGCTTTGGAGGACACAGACCCTCAGAGAGAATCTGAGAATATGTCACCTTAAGGTCCTTACCTTGAGGGTGAATTAAGTTATGGTTCCTGAGATGAAAGATTCTTCTGGAAAGACCAAAGGTAGTAGCGACAAACTGCCTAGAGAGCAAGTGGGAAGATAGGAGCCAGGGGCAGAAGATGTGGAAACGGAGGCAGAATTCAGAAGAAAGAACAGGTGGCCTACTCCTTACACTGAACGCAGATGAGCAGACTGAGACTTGGTGCTAACTGAAACGTGAAGACGGGTCTTCCGCAGCACTCCCAGGAAGAGGACCCATTTTAGACTCTGGCCTTCATAATGACAAAATAATAAGCCCGAACGGTTTCCCTTCAAAGCCTATGGTAATTTGCTACAGCAAATATAGGAAACTAACACAGCTGTATTGTTGCAAGGATCCCCAAGGAATCACACAATCTCTAAATACTCCTAAATCCATTTGAGACACTGCAGGGCAATAGAGAGGCTATGACCTGCCGGTAGATTTCCTTTGTGATCCAGTGAGACAAGCAGTGTAGGCATACTGGCAAATCTGGACTCTCTTATCCAAGACTGATTTTTTTTTTTAAACTCACCTACCCACAGGCTTTGTGACTAGGCTGCATCCACCGGGTAGAGACTTCACTTGTGTGACATCTAATATAGAACTCTCTGGAATGCATGATTAATTCTTGCAGATCAGATATTAACTCATTATCAGATTTGGAGAAGCAATTAAAAGCAGCCCTTTTCAGCACCCTCTGCCAGATCATTATGCTCTGAGAAACAGCACGTGACCTTACCAAAGGCAAGTTGAATCTCATGAGCAATCGGTTCAGATAATTGCATCTTTATTATTGACAGCTCCCCGAGGAATTCTGGGTCTCTCATTCTGCTCTGAGACTGCAATTCATTAAAGTTTTTCATCTTGAGCCAATTTTAATTAAACTGCACTCCTTTGCTCTTAGTGTTCTGTAGCTCGTTTTTCTCAGCAGGTCATAGTTACTGTAGAAATCCAGCTGTCGAGTTAATCTGATATCCCTGCTCCCTGTGGTCACTGCCGGAAACTTCCCTTTGGATGTACAAGGTCAGTATTAAAACTAGTATCTCAGTTTGCTTTTTTTTCCCCCAGAAAATAAAACTGGTATTCAGAGACATCTCATGGTGACAGTGGTATTAATATTAATAAATGACTTTAAGGCTGTAAATACAGGTTAATTTCAGCTGTCTTCATTCTGAAATCTGTCTGCCTCCTGACTAAGCAGATGGTGCAGTATGATAGATACAGTTTGGATGATTCAAACTTTTCATCCTTTCTCCAGTCGCGTCCCTAACTGGCTGAAACCATTATTTTGGGCGCAGTTACTTGTTCGTTTTTGCCGACAAACACGAGCATCCCGTCAACTGCCTCTCTTGTTACTTCTCAGTAGTTTCCTAAATAATAACTTGGTCCAGGCAATACAAGTTCTCCCTTGCTGTGTGTGGGGTTTTGAAGAGCCTCTTTGTTCAGCCAGCAATCTAATGAATATTCATGGCATATCATCTTCGTGAAAGGCCTAAAATAAGATGCTGCGTGGAATGAAATCCCACTGAAGACAGGCTCGACTTTCTGGCAGCTCCTGATGACTGAAAAGCCGTGCTTGTTGATTCTTCCTAAGCTGGGGACTCTGCACTGCCTGGACGTGGAAATCCTTGGGGTGTACCTCCAGTGGCCAACTCAGCTGGAAGAGTGGCCAGTGAGGGAAGAGTGCTATAGCGAGCAGGGCAACGGGATGGAAGAGCATCCCCCACACCCAGCAACTGTTCTCCACATGGAATGTGGGACAAGATGGCAGCAGCGAAATTAGAAGGCCACTCCATCCAGTCACAATGCCAGGGCCCCTGACAGTCCAAAGGAGGGGCACTTACTTAAGAAACAGGGTGAAATAATTGTGAGGGGAGGGGTGGGGGAGTGATCAGGGATAAAGAGAAAACCAACACCACGACATACATTTTTAAAAGGGAAGATATGAAAGATTTCAATAACTAATTGGCCATTTACTTCAACTTTAAAGCTAGTTTTCCCCTTAATTGTACATTTAAAATGTACATAATTACTTTAAAAGCCTTAGAAACACTGTCTTCTGGAGTCCAGTATGGATATATGACACGTCTGAAAACTATGGAGTAGAAGAATGAATGGGGGAATGGACGAAGGTGACATCAGGATGCCACCCTACCTTAATTTGACAGTCTCATAGCAATAGGGACTTTAAGTAGGGTGTCATAAATCAGTTATATCTTTTAATTTCAATAACAAATGAGCAAAATTAACACCAAAATGTATAACTGAAAAGTCAAGTTAGGAATAGTGGCGCACAACTTTGATCCCAGCACTTGAAAGGCAGAGGTAGGAGGATCTCTGAATTTGAGTCCAGCCAGAGCAATACAATGAATTCCAGTCTAGTTGGAGCTACATGGTAAAATTCTGTCTCAGAGAGAGAGAGAGAGAGAGAGAGAG
>PVIU01028983.1:0-18212 GCA_004026605.1 Ondatra zibethicus
CCAAGGGCAGGCCTACTGATGGTTGCCCGCTCCGCTCCGCTCGGCTCCATGGGACAAAGGAGGCCCCCTAGCAGGGGACTCGCCCTTCCCCCAAGGCCTCAGCCCGGGTGGGCCGAGCTCGGGTGCAGCCGGGACAGGGTCCAGATGAATCCGCGGAAGCTGGTTGGGCGAGGTTCCCGGTCCCCAAGGCAGGCCTACTGAGGGTTGCCCGCTCCTCTCCGCTCGGCTCCGTGGGACAAAGCGTAATTCTGCATTTCTGAAGAGAGCTGTGGACTGAAAGTACACATCTGTGAGTCCTCACCCTGTAGAAGAGAAGAGCCTGGGCTGCAGGAGGAGCGGGGAGGCACAACGCAGCAAGAGCTAAAGGCTCAGCTTCGCCATTTATTTACTTGGCAAAAGACTTGGGGCAAGGCCTTTGATCATCCTGAGCACCAAGTTTAAAAAAAGCACCCAACAATTTATCTGACAAATGATTTCGAGAATGTGTGTTATGAGCCAGCTGTGCAAGATGTTGAGGAAACGTGATAAATGTGGATGTGTGCTTTCTTCAAAAATAAGCATTACTTACAGCAAGACAGGGATAAATGAATGCTACTTAGGGCGCGGCCAGGATGGACCTGGTTCCCTTTGGAAAAGCAGTCACTTTCGTCCTGGAGGAGCAGGACAGATTTCTGACAGAGAGCACAGCGTCTAAGAGGAGCACGTGGCAATTATTCACGTGAAGGCTGGAAAGTAAGAGGAAGTGAGCCAGACAGAGGGGCAAGGAGCACAAACTCCTAGACAGCAAGAGGCATGAACACATTTAAGGACTTGTAAGCATTTTAGTATGAGCTACAAGAGTATGCAGTGAGGAGAGTTGAGGCTAAATTATGAAGTCTTTGATGGTTGATCGTAGGCTTCCTACGCGAAAGGAGTGAGAAGCCATGGAGAGGTTGTGAGCTGGGGAAATCAGTGAGATGATCTTTTGGAGATGTAATTCCTCCTCCTGCAGGATGGAAGCTGCATTAGCAATAGCAAGGCCAGTTAGGAAGCCATCAAGAGTCTAGATGCAGAACAAAGGTGCTGTGAGTCAAGACGATGGTCTCAGAAACGAAAGCAAAACCAAATGTTGGTTTCTAGAAGCAATGGGAATGTCGAACACAGCAGCAACATGAGTTCTGGAACGAGCAGAAGATCAGAGAAAGCAGATTCTGGTACAAGGTGTTATGTGTGCCAAGTACTGTTTGTCACATACTCATTACACATTGTACACATGGGGACTGAAACGACACACTACCCCACAAACATGTACAATGATCATGTGCCAATTAAAACATGCTAGTTAACTTTTTATACAAGTCAATAATAAATTAATGAACTGGACTTCAGCAGAAGGATGGCAGTTTGCTGTTGGTTTAGCAATGAGAAGTGAATTTAACTCAACCATCATTGTGACTCCTGCTTTTTTATACTTGCTGTGCATATGTGTTTGTCTTCAGACACCGTCGACTAGAGCATTCTCGGCTTTAAACTTGCAAGCCTCAATCACAGACCTCAGCATCTAACCTTGCTTCCTTTTCTTTTGTACAAAGAGAGGGTGCTTGTCCTGTCAATATCAGTTCCTTTAAACCACTGTTCCAAGAAAGAAAGCATCATTGCTGTTAATACTACTATTCTCGTGCTCTTTCTCCCCTTTCCACAGGATGGGCATTCTCAGGAAGTGAACACATAAGATCCTGTTCACATTTACCATGCCATTGCGTGCTCAGGGCTCCCCATGCCTGGCATATCATGGATGCTCACAGTGTTGAACCCATTGCTAGGAAAAGAAAAAAAAATCTAGATTTAAGTGTGTTGGGGCGCCTGTGAATATAAGAAGAACCGTGGGCTTTGGGAATTACATTGGCCATTTGTAGGTCTTTTGTTGGTATTTTAAATTTAATGTTACAAAGTCTAAGTTTCACGGAATGTAACATCAGTGGCACGTGATAGAATTTTTTTTTTACAAGTAAACAGTTTTACTTCCATATTTCTTGCTCATAGGAAAATTATTTTTTAGTTTGATATTACTGCACAGGTATGGGGGGAGTTATTACCATAGTAACCACTGCATTTAGCCCATGTCTAGCTGGGAAGTTTACAAATATTCCCATGGCTTAGTGGCTACAGAGGAGAAAGAGATGGGAGAAAGGGTGAAGGGAGGAGGCAGAGATGCACAGGAAGATTTGGGTTAGATGCAGTCTCCTGAATGACAACTGAGCAGACCAATAAAGCTGCTTTCTACACGGATGGGAGGAAGGCCAATGTGGAAATATGTAATTGAATCAGTTTTGAGACTCCACATCTACTCATATACTCACATTTTAGGGGAGTACTCTTTACACTTGCTGGTTGCTATGGAAACATTGCCTGTATATATGTGGCCCCGTAAGGAAGAAACCCCATAACACAAGTGACATAGAGACGTAAGAAGGGGCCAGGAAAGCAGGGTGGCCCTATATGATTTCATCTCAAGTAAGTGTTACATGCTCAAGGAGTCCTGGCAGTCATAGGAATAGGTTTGTCACCACCTGGGAGATGGAAGCCTATCTTTTCATAGCGAATCTGCACTGTGCTACTGTGAGCATTTCCTGCCCTGGGCCTTATTTTCTGCTTATCAAAGGGAGAAGCCAGGACTGCATCCGCCAGAAGCTTGCAATGGCGAAAGGCTATGAATGATGAACAAGTTACAATTTCCAACCAGCTTAAAAATAAAGAAAGCTACTGGACCATGAAATGGAAAGCTTCAGACAGGCATGGTGCCTCATGCCTGCAATTTCAGTATTTGGAAGGCAGAGCAAGAGAACCGCTGTGAGCTGGAGGTCATATACTATGACTTCCAGGCAAGCTTGGACTGCAGAGTGAGATTTGTCCCCCACAAATAAAAAATTATATACATGATTGTGTGTATATGTGCATGCATGCATACACATATGGATGTGCAAGTACTTGTATGAGTGTGTATACATGTATGTGTGTGCATATATGCATGACAGTAGGTGGGTACATATGTGCATATGCTTGTGTGAGTTGTGCACATATGTGCGTGTGTATATGTATGTTTCTGAACCTATGATGCATATGCTTGCTTGTGTGCATGTGTAAGCATGGGTGCACTTGCATGTGTTAAAGTGTCAGCGAATCTGCAATTGATGCAGGGAAGGCTGATGGAAGAATTAACTTGTGATGCAGATTTTGAAGGATGATCCAAAATGTGCTAGGAGAGGAGAGAGATGGAGAACAGGTTGAGCAAAATAGATGCACACATGAGACTTTGGGTGATAAAAGAGACATTGAAAGTTTATCAAGAAGTCTATATGCCAAGGCAAGGATACTGTGAAGTGCTCATCCCTGAATGGGACATTTGTATCACATCTTTCCCCCTCAACATTCTGCAGTCATTGCAAAGGAAGTGAAATGACTACAACAAACTGTTTTATTTTTGCTTTTTTTTTTTCAGACACACAGGGCAGTTGCATATGTGAGTACACAGCAGTTGTGACAGCACGCATAAGACCTATCTAAGATCAAGCCAGACAAAATCCCAGGTTAGGGAGAGGGTCACGAAGTCCCACCCCTCACTGAGGAGCTTTAGCAATTGGTAACTGTTAGGGGAGGGATGTTCTTTAAGGATGAGGCCCCTAGAGGCTACCCCTGCTCCAGTGGGTGGCCTTATATCCTGGCACACACAGGCAGCACTAAGTGGACTCAGGGAGCAACAGCAACAAAAGGACACAGGAAACTGGGAGGGAACAGTGATAGGAGGATAGGAGAGGTGCTGGGAGGGAAGGAATGCGGGTGGACTAGATCAAAACATGATACACCACATACACACATGTGCATACATACACACTTCTCAAATAATAAAATATAGTTTTAAAAAAGCAATTTCAATGTTAGAAAATCCTGTCAGGAGATGTGGCTGGAAAGACCGAGCTCAAAGGTTAAATGAGGGTTTTAGGTGATGGGTTTCTGTGTTGGTAGTAAAATAGTACCAACCTGATAAAAACTACTGTAAGAAAGAGGAGCAGATTTGGAGAAGACCACAGGTACCTCAGGACACATAGAGATTTAAGTTTGTCTGGAAGACACAGGAACAAGTCCTTGCTTCCTGTTAGATTCAGGAAGGGGAGTTCAGCCCTCAAACACACTTTGTGCAATTGTCCCCTTCTCCAAACTTCCCCAGCAGTATTAAACTGGAGAATCTAGAACAATTCCCATGATATTTTGGGGAGGCTTGTTCATAATGTATACCTTGGATATTCCTTTATTGCCCAAGTTTACTCTCCAAAATGTACTTTATGTAAATGAGTAAACTGTTTCCCCTATCCAAAAATGACATCTCTCCCTGGAAGTTATGCCCACCGGACCAGCCATAGCCTTCCTCATGTATCAGAGATTTCTACATCCTTGCTCAATGTGCAAGCAAGGTAATTCTCCAGTCTCTTGTTGGGGAATGGCCTGTGCCTGGGGGAAGCGTTGTCCATGGCTCTGATGGCTGGGGCGATATATGTCTTGAAGAATGGTCACAGTTCCATGTTGTCGTCACACCTATGTTTCTCCAGACTCCTTGGATGATTTCCATCTAGATTTAATGTACATTTTACTTAAAATTCTGACCCTAAAAATTCCATTTCCCAATTCTTTATGATTAAAAGACAAAGGATGCTTAGAACATCTTTCCTTCTAGCTTGGAATTCACATTGCCTTCCGGATGGAATATGGCAGCTGGGATTCTAGTGTGCCTCCTGAAACACAGAAAAATGAAGATAGGCTTTGAATCTGGATCCTGCTGTATAAATTTCTGGATTAACTACTGGCTAAACCATTGACCAGAAAGAGAATCATTAAACGACCGTCACAGGAGACAACTAAAACAATCAGACCGGAAATGAAAATGCTATCTATTTTTAGGTGTCTGGATGACTGGAATGGATCTAATATTCTGTAGTCACTTCTCATTTAAAAGCTTAAATGATGCCTGAATCTACTTATTTAAAGTTTTTTTTTTATTTTTCATACTTGATGTACAAATAATTTAGTATTAACATTTAGATTAAATTTATAAAGATACATCAGAGGTCATATATGAATACAAACTCCATTCACTCATGCTAGCATTGATTTTATTGATTTAGAGGTGCATTTCAATCTATTTTTGTGCCACCTACTGTTTCCATGTTATTCACAGAGACAATTATCACAAAACACAGCTCTAACCTCACAGAAAATAAGATATAGCTTATTCTTGAACAAAATATGAGTCACTATCCTGGGATTAGGAATTCAGGTTATCTCCCAAAATATGCTCAACTGTGAAAACAATCTCATGTAGTTTTCATAGTTACAGAACAAAAGAAATTCATGAATCGGGGTTTCCTTTCATTTGCTTGCCTTTTAAATCCATCGAAGAAAACATCAGGTAGATGGGTTTAGCACAGCTGGGAAATCTCTGTTGCAAGTCTCAGATGCCAAGTGGGGCTGGTGGAAGCTAGCGTGCTTTTAAGTTATACCCCAAAGGTTCCTGATGATGATCAGAAAGGTATTAGGTCAGACACAGAGGTGGACAATAAATGGCTATTAAGGAGCTAGTGATAGCTACATGTAATTTGATCACAGGCTTGCAAACTCCCAGCTCCCCACAATCACAAAGTTCCAATCAGTCAACTAGACCTTCATTGTCTAACGTAAGAATGACTCCACCCCCGGGAGATATTTAATTCATAGCATTATACAGTCTAACAGGAGGCCCCAGCTCAAGCAACTAAAACAAACTAAAAAGGCATAATATGTAGCTTGGAGCGTTGTGTTAAAATTGTTCCAGATGTAAACACTGCTGAGGAACAGAGAAATAATGGCAGGATCATAGCAAAGGGACTGGTGGTGTAGCTCAGTGACTGAGCGTGTGTCTAGCCTGTGCGGGACCTTGAGCTTCAACTTCAGCATTAGAAAAGGAAATACTGGGGAATTAGGAAATGTTCCCTGGAGAAAGGAATGGCTATAGCTGGTGTGTGTGTGTGTGTGTGTGAGAGAGAGAGAGAGAGAGAGAGAGAGAGAGAGAGAGAGAGAGAGAGAGAGGAAGAAGAGGAGGAGGAAGAGGAGGAGGAGGAGAAGTTGGTGTAGCAGAATGAGAGGGAAATGCAATATAAGGAACATTTTCAGCTTTTCAGCACAGACGTGGAGAATGGGTGAAAGCACAAAAGTTATTTCTTTTGGAAATCTCCCATGACTTCTTCAATTCTTCTAAGTGCCTATTAGGACTCTATCTTAAATGTCCACGGGGCCCTCATGGTCCTCAGCACCTTTTTTGAAGTTGCCTTCATCCCGATATGGAACATAAGCCATGTCTTCTATATCCTTATATCTCCTGGGGTTAGTATAAAGTATGGCTCATGGCTATATATTTTGGTTAACATTTCTAAAATATATAAGTGAATGATTAGGTCGCAATCCACCACATCCTCTGGGGACTCTGCTTCGGACTGACTTCTTCCCTCCTGTCTCCACCTTGTTAAGCTGAAATCTATAGAATGTATCATCGCTTCTGCTGGAGTTTACATTAATGACTGATCATTGGTTCATCCTCTTCACCAGACTTTAACCCTTTGTGATCCATCGCATGAACCTCTGTTTATTATAGTCTGTTATGAGCCTTGTGAGGACAGGACCTTTGTCTGTCAGTTCAAAGTTGCATTCCCAGATGGCACTACAGGGCCTGAATCATGGTGGATAGCCAATTAAGTGCTGCCTCACTGCCTGGATGTACGAACGGGTACCAGCTGTCGGTAGTTATCGAAAGAACCTTACCGAGTGAATGGTTTCCTAGATTACATGTCCTTTCAGGCCAGATCCCACCAAAGCAATACTGAATGGAAGATAGAGAGATGGGAATCTTGGAAGCAGTGATCAGATGAGAGACTGCGGGAGTATAAAGCTAAGACAAGGGACTGAAGCCAATTATGTCAGAGGGAATAGCCCAAGAAGACACACACCGAGGCAAGCAACAGACGAACAGATTTATAGGGAATATGAACTTGGAGCAGATCTCAGTCTAACAAGGTGGAGATGGAGGGAAGAAGAGATCCGAAGTATAGACCCCAGAGGATGTGATGGACTGTGACCTGATCATTCACTTACGTATTTTAAAAATGTTTACCAAAATATATAGCCATGGGCCATAGTTTATACTAACCCTGGGAGATATAAGAATGTAGAAGGCATGGCTTGTGTCCACACAAGGATTCAGGCAACTTCAGAAAGGGTGCTGAGGACCATGAGGGTCCCATGGGTATGAAGGAGGTCTCACTTTCAAGGTCTGAAGGCTTCTTGTTGAAGTCTCTCCTCTACAAAACTTCCTTAACAAACACCATCTCTGACTGAAACACAGACTGCTAATCTTTGTTTTGGTGGATGGGGTACAGCTCAGCGTTAGCCTGTTCGCTAGCACGTTCAGATCTTAGGTCCCCAAGCCCCGCAGACAGGCTCAGTTCCCAGCTTCTCTTTTCCATCCTTACGTACTTCTGCCGTCTCACTCACAGCACTTCTGCACGCATCTGTCTTTTCAGTTTGACACTGGACATCATGAAGACAAGAACATTTTCTGTAAGCATATTTGTAATTGGCATACAGTATATGTACAATTATCACTTTCATTTTAAAACATTCAATCAACAGCATTTACTGCATTCACAAAGATATGTCACTATGTTCATTGATTTTTTTCCTCTCAAAGAATCTTACACCATTTTTGTGTCTTTTCATGGTGCATGGCCTGTGTGAATTTAACCAACATTTATTTACTGAATCGTTTAGCTGATGAATGAATTGATACAACTCTTTAGAGATTGGCTACAAATGTGCATCAATTCAGGCATATTTTTATGTCAATAAATAGAGAGGCAGAACAGAGGCTAGAAAGTTGAAACTAGGTGTCACCATTGGGCGAGGCTGCATCAAAGGGAGAACTTTCCGGGAAAGGATCTGTGTTAATGAGGAGCCAAGAGATAAGCTTTTGACGCATGTGGCAGGATTCAGTGCCATCTATGTGTGGAGGACAGCTTTCCTTGCAAACAGAAAATTTCCAGCAGAGGCAGGCCTGACTTCTGGAAGGGCTTAGGAAGTATTCAAAATAAAAAATAAGCTATTTCCCCCTCCCCTTCCTTTAAAGGAGGCTACGCTGATCCTAGCATGGTCTTTGAGGTTAAAACAAGAAAATAACAGTGACAGTTTCCCTGTTCTTCATTAATGTACAAATTTTGGGACCCTAAGGAGAGGATGAAGGTTACTGTTGATTAGATTTTACAGTGATAATACAGTTTTTTTTTGAAAAAGAGAAAGAAGGG
Organism: Ondatra zibethicus; assembly: GCA_004026605.1. Lineage (NCBI taxonomy): Eukaryota > Metazoa > Chordata > Mammalia > Rodentia > Cricetidae > Ondatra > Ondatra zibethicus. The sequence goes on from PVIU01028983.1 coordinate 8,361, forward strand.
CAGAAAAAACAATCAGAAATGATAGGCCATGTGGGGAAAATTCAACAAAGGTGTGTTTTAGGCTAGCGTCTTTTTCATCTGTTGCACACACTAATTAACTTGCTACACCCGCTTGCCCCACTCTGCCCTGTGAAGAACCAGTCATCTCATCGCTGTCCACCAAGAGGGCTGGGCGTGGCCCAGCTCAGAGTCCTAGGAATAAGGCACAGAATCCTTCTTTACAATGACTATAGTGGAAAGATGTAGAAATTCAAGAGTAAGGCCTTTTATAAGCACCTACTGTTCGGTGGCTTTTTGTGGGAGTGTGCTTGCATTGGCATGGATTTACTCACATCTAACTACAACTTTTATGGAGCAGCTTAATAAATGATTGTGTGCTTTCTCTCCTTACAGTAACTGTTGGTCCATTCCTAACCTCAGCTAGCAAATATGAAGAGTCCTGTCCTCTTCTTTCCAGGGTAGCAGTGCCGATTTTGTATAGGTTCATGATTAACTTCAAGCGTTGTATTAACTCTTCTCACTGCTGAGAGAGAAAAACAGGTTCCCTTTCTGTGTTCTTGGTTGCTAGGTTCTCATCTTCATGGCTAAGGACTCTGCAATGGCTGAAAGCTACCATTAAGAGAATATATCTAACTGGGAGGAAAGAAACACACTTTATAGAGTTTGCCTCACGATTCAGCTGAACTAAGGAGACCACAAATTGCATTAATGATTCCCTCAAGAAATGCTTAGCAAAACTCATCTGTCTACTGGTACTTTTCATTTATAGAGGGAAAATTTCCTCACCTTCCTTTAAAATAATTTGTTTTAAAAAAAATCATGATCAGAGATCCAGGCAAAGATTTGTGTGTACAAATATCAACTCAAAGATATTGCAGTGATATTTTATCTGAATTTTACTCACAAATTTAAATTTTATCTGTTATGGAATATTTGCTTACACTGTGTGAAGATGTGTCACTGTGGTTGGTTTAATGAAGAGCTGAATGGCCAGTAGCTAGGCAGGAGAGAATAAATGGGATTTCCAGGAAGAGAGAGAACTCTGAGAGAAAGAGAGGTGGGGCAGCATCAGCCAAACAGAACAAGTTGAACAGAGGAGAGGTAACCAAGTCATGTGACAGAACATAGATTAATAGAAGCAGGTTAATTTGAATTATAAGAGTGAGTTGGGAAAATGACTAAACTAAGGACAAGCTTTCATAATTAATAAGAAGTCTCTGTGTCATTATTTGTGGGCTGGCAGCCCCATGAGAAAATACTACCACATTCCAGTTTAGTGAGCATTTGCAAAGACTCTTTATAATGTCTTCATCACTAAATTATTTTAATCTTCATGATGATCTGATGTGGGATGTCCTTCTGTATATGTGTTGCTTTTATTGGTTAATGAATAAAGCTGCTTTGGCCTATGGCAGGGCAGAATATAGCCAGGCTGGAAGGGACATATAGAGAGAAAAGGTGGAGTCAAAGAGATGCCTTGTAGCTGCTGAAGGAGACAGATGCCTGATGGAATTTCCGGTAGGCCATAGCCTTATGGCAATATGATAGAAATGGGTTAATTTAAGATGCTAGAGTTAGCCAGGAATATGCCTAAGTTGTTGGCCAAACAGTGTTGTAATTAATATAGTTTCTGTGTGATTATTCAGGTCTGAGCAGTTGGGAAATGAATAAGCAGCGGCCATTTACAATGATCCTCAAGAAGACACAGGGACACTCACATGAAAATTTGCTTAGATCCAGGAATTATATTAGGTCACAGTAGGGGTATAAGCATCATTTGAAATTCTCAGTTCATCCCCTTAAAAAATTATAGACAGACAGGGAGACAGAGTGACAGAGATTTGACCTCACTATGTTGCCCAGGCTAATCTCTTTACCTAATCTTCCCAGATACATATTACAGATATGTACCATTGTACCTGACACATATTATTTTTAAGAGTACAATATAAGCTGAAGTATGTATTCAATATGTAATAGTCAAATTAAAATATTAGCATTTTGTATTCCCAAACCTTTATTATTTCTGTTTTGAGAATCACTGGTTTCTTCTTTTTTTTAGTTATTTAGAAATATACATAAAATTGCTGTGGGCAGAAACTAGACCGCTGTGCTGTAGAACACTCCAACCATCTCCTGCTGTGTGACTGCATCATTGTGCCTGTTGTCTCCCTCCCTGTGCATCACACATCTTTGCAGCATCAAGGAACCACTGTTCTCTCTCCTTGAGATCCACATTTTTGGTTTGCTTTTGTTTCTTCAAGTGAGGTTTGACAGTATTTGTTTTCTACTCCCAGCTTATTTCATTTACTACGACATCCTCCATTTCCATTTATTTTTTCCACAAATGACAGGATTTCCTTTTGATTTTTGATTGAATAGTATTGCATTGTGTTACTGTCTGCATTTCGCTTATCCGTTCATCCACCCATGCACACTGCCGTCGAATCCTTTCCTTGACTGCTGTACAATAAACATGTGTGCACAGGCCTCTGCTACACTGATTCCATCTTACTTAGTTCAATACCTGGAAGTGAGACAGCAATGTGATGTGATGGTTCTATTTTTAGTTACTGGAGGAACTCCCACATGATTTACCATGTTGGCAGTAACATAGCACCAAAAGTAGGGAGAATTTCTTTCTTTTTTTTTTGCATACTTGATAGCATTTATTATCTTCTGTCTTTTTTATATCTCATCGTGGTTTTATTTTTTTATTTTTCTGATAATTAGTGCTGGTGATCAATTTTCTATTGCTTAAGTAGATTATTTGATTCATCATTTCCTTATATATCTGGATATTATCTTATCAGATGAATAATTAACTAATATTTTCTCTAATTCTTAAAGTTCCCTTTGTTCTAATCATTTCATTTTAGTTGCAAATGTTTTATTTAAGTCAAAGTTAATCTAATTAATTTGATAAAGTTACCTATAACTTATATTAATCATGAAAATATTAGTACTGATTCTTTTAGAAAAAGAAATATAACACTAGAGAGATTGAGTGGGGGAGGGGAGGGTGAGAGGCAGAGATAAAGACAGAGACAGAGAGAGGAGTCATATAGCTGTTATCGTCTGATGTCAGAGATGAGAAAGTTCTAGCACAAGGGTGTGTAGGGAAATTGTAGCCAACTTGGAAGCACAGTGAAGCTCGAGAGGAGGAAGATCCCTGAGAATAAACACCCTAACTGGCTGGGGCTAGAGCCAGCCCTCACTCTCCTCTCTCTCTCTCTCTCTCTCTCTCTCTCTCTCTCTCTCTCTCTCTCTCTCTCTCTCTCCAGCCATGCCCTGGCTGCTCCCTCCCACTGGCTTCTCTCCGGAGTTTATCTGCCTGGCAGTAGGCTCTGGTGGGGACCTCAATGATTTGGCTGTGCCGTAGACTGTTTTTCCAGACTCTCTCTCTTCAGAGACCAGGTGTGGGCAGAGAAAGCAAAGCAGAAGCCTGACCTTGTTGCCATCTGGCCCAGCTTCCTAAGTTGACTTTTGCTTTTACAGACATTTGTGGAGCCCGAGTACGTCATGCTTGTGTTGGCAAAGCTACACCTCACATTGCATCCAGATTCCTCTGAGGCTTGAGTACTAGGGAAGATGGGTAAGAAAAGAGAGGCGAGCATTTGGGCAGTGTGATCTGAGAAACATTGACAATCCCATCCTTGCCAAATATTCCTTAGCACAAGGAGAAGTTAGATGATCAGCCTGGCTGCTAGCCTAGGATGCTCTGGGGGAGACATTGACAAAGAAGGATAAGAAGTAAAAAGTGGTACAGAAAGAAAAGAGAGATGAGCCCATGTGATCATCACTGACTTGACCGCCCTACCCCTCCTATCACTCTCTCTGAGGATATTTATCCTATTCGTATTTAACATCAGTTTCTGGATATGTCGTCAGCTATTGTTTGGGGATGCCTGCATGTCTCCTTTGTAAATATTACATAACCTAGTATTCCAGATTAGAGAAAATGTAGAATATAAAGTATATAAGAATTCTCTCCTGTTTTGAATGTGATGTTTTACTCATGATCTTGTAAGTTTCAGCTTACTCAAAAACTCCTAAAGCTCCTAATTTTCTTTTATGTATTGAATGATAAATTTTATTTTTCTCATTAAAGATTCAAATTGTAGCCACAGAGGTGACCTCAAAACAGATTGAGCTACTCACAAAGCAGGCTGACACATTTTCTATGGCTGGAGGACAAAGGGCACTGAGGCATGAAGTTTCTGATGACTTATCCCAGGGCACAAAAGTACAAATTCAGTTTTGAATAGAGAACTTGCCGAAACCCGAGACACAAAACCATCTTTGCAGGGAGAGGGAAGACAGAAGATGGTACTAACTGGCATGAAGCAGTAGAAAAAAACTAGAAGGCCCAAGGGTAGACAAGGCTGAGTGTGCACAGGGCTGAGTGTGCACAGGATTGAGTGTGAACAGGGCTGAGTGTGGATAAGGCTGAGTGTGAACAGGGCTGAGTGTGGACAGGACTGAGTGTGGACAAAGTTGAGTGTGCACAAGACTGAGTGTAGACAGGGCTGAGTGTGGACAGGACTGAGTATGCACAGGGCTGAGTGTGCGCAGCAATTCCTGATCTCTAGAAGAGGTGTTTGTGTTTCCCTTACTTTACACTTATCACCCCCACTCCCGTGCATGATGCTGTAACTCTTTCAGGAAAAGCAGATAGCAAGCTTTTCTTTCTCTCCCTTCATTTGACGATGCTGTTAAAGCTTACACTCTGATGCAACAGTCTTGCACATAAGAAAGCATCATGGAACCTTGCAAACCACAGCTGACCCAGGCTGTCATTTGGCCAATAGTATTTGTTTCTACTCGACAATCAGGGTATACAGTTCTGGGGCTTTTCAGGTGACTTCTCTGCTGAGAAATGATAGTCTGTGCTCAGAAGTCTAGCCACAGTGACAGAAATGCCACCTAGGGCAGAAGAGATGGCTCAGAGGTCAAAAGTACAGGCTGCTCTTCCAGAGGACCCAGGTTCAATTCCCAGCACCCACATGATGACTCACAACTACCAGTTGCTCCAGTTCCAGGAGATCCAGATCCTACTACTGGCTACCATAGGCACCAGGCAAGCATGTAGTGCAAACATACATTCAAGCAAAACACCCATATACATAAAGTAAAATACAAATTAAAAAAAATGTTGTGGTGGCTATTTCAAAAAATTCTATTTTTTGATGCCAAGTTGAAGTTTGCCAGGAAAATATTGTAATAATATCAATCAGTATAAGAGAGCAAGAGCCAAGAGAACATTGGTACATGACACAGAGAGGCCCTGATCTTCTCAAGAGACCCGCCTTCTAAATCCTCTTGAGCTGTCAAGCCATCATTATACACACTTGTAGGTTGAGACCTAGATATTTTGAACTACTTTGGGTCTTTCCCCTATATTGACTACTGAGATAGAATTTCCATAATGGAAAATAGAACCTGATCCCTATGTCCTTGAGCAAGTATTTGCATTAGGAGTTGCCTCTTGTATTAATTTTTTCTCTAATTACAGAAAATCCCCAAAACTTCGTGCTTTACATTAAAATGCTGTGTATTCAGCTCACATTTTTGAAGGTGGAAAGTCCAAGGTTGGGTGTCCCCTCTGCTCAGTGACTGTCTCCTTGAATGGAGAATAGCGTCATGGGCAATAGAATTGGCAAGACCACTTGATGGAGCAGAAAGTCAGAGAAGAGAAAGGCCGCACTTTCCAACAACATGCTTTCACAGGAGCCAGCACTCGGCTAGACCAGACGAATCGCTGCTGCAGCCAGTGCAGCTCAGGACGCACGCACGCACGTTTGCACTGAGCCTCAATGTTGTAGGTTCCACCACCTTTCAATATTGCCACACTGGGGGTCAAGTCTCCACCATAAAAGCTTGGGGGCTTAAACACATCCAAATCGTTAGAGCACTCTTTCTGTCTAGACGCTCATTTGAGGATTTGCAGGTTAAATGGTCTTCACTGCAAATATGTGACTTTGCCTTTTGCCTCAAGCAGCCCCAGACAGTATGTAAACAACTGAATCCACAAACACGTATTCACATCGTTATAACTTGCACAATGCTTTCATCTCTCTGTCCTAGGATTTATTCTCTATCTTTTGCACAACAATATTAAGTGCTGAAAAATTCTGCTTAGCCCTTTTAAATGTTATGTAGTACTTAATTATATTTTATATTTATAAAGTTGAATTGCTAAAAATTCTCCTGTCATCAAGTATTTGGATCTTCTCCCGCTTCCTCTCATGAACTAAATAAAGCCACTGTAAAAAAAAGAAAAAAAAAACCTCTGTAAAAGTGACATGCAGGAAGGTTAAAATCCAAATGTAGAAATGATATTACTTACACTAGCTCTACTAATTATTATTTTGAAACCTGGTAGCATTATATACTCCACACATAGGTAACTATTTTTAATGCAGCTAGATTAAAAATTCATTGGATAGCTCTCTCATGTTGAAGTATCTATTGGAAAAATTTGAAAAATTATCCAACACAACCTGTACTGAGACATATGTTTGATGTGAATATTTTATCTGAACTGTTTTACACCATAGTTCCTTACAGATCTTCCATGTTCCTTCCCGATTCAGTGATGTATTTCAATATTACTTCACAAATTCTGTCGTGGTGGTAGCTCAAGTACTTCAATATGTGTTCAAATAGTCTACTCTCTTAGTCCAAATCAGAGAGTTTTGTCAAAATTGTCAATAACCTCATAATTAACCTCCAGCTACTATCATACTCAAGCTATGTTCTTTTCCCAATAGGGGCAAGTTGAATCTGAAAGCTAATTGCACCTTATTAGAATAATAATAATAATAAAAACTAAAAAAAAAATTTCCTTGCTCAAAGCTCAGAGCCCCTGTGTTTCCAGGGCCAGGCATAGAGCCTTGCAGTTTAGGTCTATGGGATGTTGATGTCTACATCAGAATACAGGGATGCAAGAAAGCGGGGTTAAGAGCTTTCTGAGGCATTCATTTGTTTTCAAGATGAATCTCATCCAATGGAAGGATCAGAGAAACAAACCACCTAATTAAAACAACCCAGATGTCTGGACATCCAAACACACATGGTTTCCTTACCTCTGTTATGCCCAATTTATATCTTTAAGCATTTAAACTAGGTGTTTGTGTGTGTGTGTGTGTGTGTGTGTGTGTGTGTGTGTTCATAGAGAAAAGACGAATCATATATGGTGTGGTGTAAAGCAAACACTTCTCAAATCATTACAGGTAAAGTACTTGATTTTTAATCTTCAAAATGCTACCAACGAATATTGTACTTTCATGAAATACAGCAAAGATTACTATCAGAGAATGAATATGAAAGATACCAGGCTGTGGCTTTGCACTCCGCATCAGAGACTATTATTGTCCTCAGCTGGAGTAACTCTCAAATATTAAACTAAGAAAAACAGCATAACATCTGATGCTTGAAAACCAAGGTGCAGTCTGGGATCTGGGAAAATGAGAGATGAAAGAGCGGGGTGTGCCCATGGCTCTAGTGTACCATCTAATACACAGCGTTGGGTGTGCATCAACCCCCCCCCACAGAGTAACAGCGTAACAAAACTAGCCAAGGACTTCAGCAAGGTTGCCAAATGCACTATCAACAAGAAGTGACAATAAAAAAATGCATTCATAACAAGAAGAATTCTTAAAATTCCTAAAAATAGAAATAGCAGTGAATGTACAGGAAATGCATAAAAGATTATGGGTTGGAGTTTCTGTTATAAGGCACAAGAGAAGATTTGGCAATGAACAGAATTACTTAGTATAAATTGGTCAACTCTTCCCTAAGCTAATCACGTATTCATTTTATTCCAATGTAAATTTCAACAGAAACTTCTGAGAAACTTTGGCAAGTTGATTCCACAATGAACCTCTTAGTTATGATTCACAAGTAGTTAAGTCACACATACACACATATACACTCACACACTCTCTTACACACACACACACACACACACACACACACACACACGAAATGCAGAAGACAAAGCTTCCCATAGCAAACAGAAAGCAACAGGTACCAGCACAGTAGCAGATGCACCAAACATGGAACAGATTAAAATGAGCATCCTGCAAGAAAACATATATGAATAAGAAGAAAGAAACAGAAAGGCTGTGTTTGGGATGGTTTTATGAAAGCTGATTTATTTATATTAAAAATAAACATCTTAGATTCTTATTTCACACTATATAGACTTTAGATAGCTTAAATACCTAAATGTAAGAGGTGCAACTTTGAGCAAGTAAATGTGACCTCAAGGAGGAAAAGGATTTTTAAATAAGATGCTACAAGCATAAATGATAAGGATATTATTCTGTAAAACAGTGGTTCTTAGCCTTCCTAATTCTGTGACCCTTAAATATCAGAGGAGATGATAGCAAAGTTGAAAATCAATGGGGCTATAAAATAAGTGCCCATTGATCATTGGGGAAAAGCAGGAAGATGTGTAAAGGATTTACAAAGTTAATTCACAAAAAGAGAAATCTGAATGGCTATAGTTAGATTCTTAGCCTCATCAGTTAGCAGAAGCATAACAATTAAGGCAACAGCAATACTCCATCTCAGATTCACTCAACTGGCAAAATTTAAAAAATAGAGGGCTCCAAGTTATAAACAAGTTGGAGGATCTGGAGCCTACATTGCATGGTTGGTAGGAGTTGAACCAGTCTTTCTGAAAAGTGGTCAGGCAGCCTACAGTGGAGTCTTCTTCGGGGGAGTTCTTACAGGGCTGATGAGATACCACACAGGGAAAAGGGCAGCAGCCTTGTTTGTACACAAGCAGCTGTCCATTGGCAGAAGGCAAGTGAAGCTGCCAGGAGGAAGTCGGTGCACCTCCAGCACTGCACCGGGCGTGCACATGAGAAGGACAATACAGAAGCTAAAAGCCTGTTCATATACAAACTACTGCTGCTCATTTTTCATTGGTATATGCACACGGTGTGACACACATTAAACATCTTTAGTGCACACTAAACTCTAAAGGATGGTAATGGAGACGGCAGGTGAAAGGAAAATATAGAAGGAAGTAAGAAAAGATAACTGTAAGTTTAAATGGGAGTTGGCAAAAGAGGATGATGAACCAAATCTCCGCCTAAATCCAAAATTCTTAAGACAAAAGCCAGAGAGATAGGCCATTTTGAACAGTCCAAGATGGCATAATTCGTCTCTGCAGGGTCTCATCAGCACAAAGTAGCATAGGAGCCCCCAAAGAGCAGAAAACACTGATTGAGGGTCTGTTGTTAAATTTATGGGCTGTGTTTCTCTTGACTGGTCCCCTCAATCCCATGGAGCTCTTTCAAATTTTGCAGTGTTGAAAACTAGCCAAGTAGAGAGAGGAGCGAATGGTTTTCCTTACCGGGAAACTAGTGACAAGAGTTTCTCTGGCCAAGGTAGCCTAGAAACGCCTGCGTGTGTTCCTGCCTGAGTCGCATTTTCCATGCTCTCGTCTACATGCTGGCAGTAGTGAACATCTTCATGATGGCTGTTGTCCAAAGAACCCGAAGCCAGAGCCCTGCTCTGGGAGAGCATCCAGAAGAATCATTTGGATTCCATCGTCAAGGAGTCCCAAACTTTAAGGAGGACCCAGAGGCTACGCTAACTGCTTCTTTGAGCCTTTGCAAGTAGAAGAAGGAAAGGCTGGGTCCTCAGGGTTTCTGAGGATGGCCTGCTTCCCTTAATGCTTGTTCTTGCTCCAGAATGCTCAAATGTTTAGGAAAGGCAGGAGATCCAACATCACTTAGAACAGAGCATCAGAAAAGGAAGATGACCGGTTTGTGTTTCAGACTTTGCCCCACCTCCAAATGGGGTATGAGGATGTGTTGGGAAGGGGTTTTCGTC
>PVIU01028984.1:0-18169 GCA_004026605.1 Ondatra zibethicus
ACTAAAACTAGGGAGTTCCCAATCAAAGCGATGATGTACATGACACAGAAGGGAATTCCGATCCAGCACTGCACTGACTCCAGGCCAGGTATCCCAACTAGTGTTAATACAGAAGGCATGAAGACTGAGCCATTGAATGTCAGCATGGTGAATCTGTCAGTAGAACTGGATAGCCGTATAATGCTTCAACTTCTGCTCCATACTGAGACTGGATACATTGAATATAAGAGAAATTAAATCATTATCAAAATGTATTCTAAGGAAGTTAGGAGTATACTATCCTTTCTCATCTCAACTAATCCTCTCCACTTTGTCTCCCTTTTCTTGGGAATTTAAAATGAACCAGTAAGTTCTAAGTTGTCATTACAGTATTAGTAATGCCAAAATTGCTTTGTAACCTTTTTGCTTTTTCCATAACACTGGATTCAAAAATCCCTTTTTGCTTATTATCTCTTGTCTGCGTGTTGCTATGGACTTCTAAGTGCAAGTCGTAGAATGATGATATTAGATTCTCTCACATCAACCTATAGTAGACACAAATAATCCACCAGACTATTAGAGTTCCCAGTCTTCTCTAAAGAAGGCTAGTATTTTTGCAACATCTTGCAGGCCTATCGCTTTACTGCTGGTTTCTTTGTGAAGTCTCTTCATAGAAGACTCTCTAGAGCTATATCCAAATTAATCTGTTAAAGATTTAGTATTTCCTTAAATCCAATGATTTATTTTACACATCCTACCAATCCTGTGAGAATTTTTAACATGAATAGTTGATCAACTTCAAGAAAGAGCAAACACATTTATGTGAAATGAGAAATATATATGTATGTATGTATATATATATAGCTTGACTATTAAAATACTATTATTTGCAAAATTTTCTAAATTCTCAAAATGAAAAAACAGAAAGGCTGTGGAGAAGTTTATCATGTTAAACTGAAGGGTAGCAGGTATTTCTGTTAAAATAGACCACTATTTACCAATGAATAGACATAAAGTTCCATGTAATCTAACACTGAGATATAAATGAAGACAGAGACATCTGTGGGCTATATGCTTGCTTTTTTCTTCTACTTTGACATTCATGGTACAGAACCTCAAGCCCTCCAAACTTACCTGAAGCTATCTGATGAGACACACAGCACTTATACTGTGGGATTTTTGTGATGGTTTAGTCAGTGATGGGTGAGGGGTTTATACTACAGTATGTCTCTAGGGGACTGATCTTTTCTAGTCCCTGGTGCCTCTGAAGGTCATCCTACAGCAAAGGTGAAAAACAATGCAGACCGTGGCTGCAGCCAGCTCAGGGGTGGAGAGTAGCATAATGTGCGAAACCCTGTGTTTATTTCCGGCACTGAAAATGGGAAACAGAAAGTGTTTGAGAAATGAGGCAATTAATTAACTAACAGATGCTGTTTACCAGAATTTTTTTTCTTTCCCCAACTTCTCTATCCCTTTGGATCATAGAACCAAAATTACCCTCCTTTTGGAAACCAATGACATGGGGAGGTCCTTAGATGACAAAATCATGTGTAAGCACTTATTTCAAAATAAGACTTAAGGGTGAAAATAAAAGCACCTTGAGTATATCATCCTTACTTGAATCTTCAAATCACTAAGTCATCTTCAAAAAATATTGAAGTCTTCAGAGAGATGGAGCTCTTACATCCCTCATGGAAGACTTTCTACAGCCTGGATCACACAGAACACTGACGTGGTCACCTTTGCTAAAGCCATTAGAATTTTTGTCAGTTCCTCACTGAATGTGCCATGCATGAAAGTTTTTAAGTAGTTTGTGCATGCCCTAGGCGAAAATATAGGAGCTTGAGGACAAATAAGTCAGTATCAACTGCACCGGGAAAGAAACAAGGCATCTTTAGATGTGGTTCTTGTGCAATCAGTAGTGATTTTGTTTTTCAGACCCACAAATGAGGATGGCTTTGGAAAGTAAGCGTACTTGAGAACTTCTATCAAATTTTAGCACCTATAAGTCTTCCTCTTGAACCTGGGTGACCTAAAGTCCTTCTATATTTAAGCCAGCTTTCACTATACTGTTCTCATAAAATTTTTGAATTGGTGATAGGCAATTTTGTCAAAACTTTGTAGCATTTGTAATATCAATACGATCAGAACTAATGCCATGACCAGTATTTGCCTAACAGAAAGAAGGCTGTGAGCTTTCAAAGAAGACTTTAAAAGTTAAACTTTCAAAAACTAAGAGTAAAATGTGATTACTAGGGACTGTGTGCACAGAGAAATTGGGAAGAGATATGTTAAAAAACAAAAATTTTTATTTAACAGGCTCAGTGAGTTCATGGTGACTAAAGCTAAGAATAGCATGTTGCACATTTTAAATTGCTAAAAACTCGATTTTTGATTCATTATCATGAATAACATAGTAGGTGATACACATGTTCAATATGTGGGCATCTCCAATCTGTACCACATGCATATATTGTATTCTTTAAATGTTCATTTAATATCCTTCCCGATAGGAAAGGGTCTTGAAGCTTGGATTCAACAGATGAAAGGAATAAGATTCCCATTGTCTGCTTATGTAGGAAATTCATTCTGCTTTAGAGATGCTCCATAGTATGTCTCTGGGCTACCTTACACACGAAGCTTCTTAAAAAGGTGACACTATGAGTGTCACCACCAAACACAGAAGACAATAATAATAATAATGAAATTATAAACAATTATACATCAACATGAATTAATTTAATAGACTTTATTAACAAAACCAGAAGTACACGCGTACACTTAATGTATGTGAAAGCTTATTTTATTGAGGTTTCCGCACTTTACTGATGATATCTCTTAACAGATTGGAGGAATACGGAAAATTTCCCACCAAAATAAAAGCTATATGAGACAAGTCCCTAAACAATATTATTCTCAATGGTAGCATGTTAAAAATTTAACTTTGGGCAAGGAGTGGATGCACGCCCCTTTAATCGCAGCACAGAAGGGGCAGAGGCAAGTAGATCTTTGTGTGAGACCAGCATGGTCTACATAGTGAGCTTCAGGCCGACTAGGATTATGTAGTAAGATTTACTTGTCCAAAATAAAAAAGTCTTTCCTTTAATTCCTGGAAGAAGAGAAGGGAGAAAAGGAAGACTTTGAAATCCAGAGTTGGATAGAAATTCAGGGAAATAATATCTCCTGGTCATGACTAGGACCTTGCGCTCCTGAGCTCATAGCAGCTGTGGCTGTCCATACATAGGATCAAGCAACACTTCAACAGGGATAGGAGAGGGACTCCTGCGACCCCACCCTACCCAAGGAACTTTGGGCAGGAGATGGCCGTTGAGGAAGGAAGAGGCCATTTTCTCCAGCAGTGTGGCCCATAGGACTGTGCTTCAGGGTTAGAGCTCTTTGTTCTCTCTTTCTCACAAGGCAAAGAATACATGAAGTTCATTCGCAGCTCGTTAAAGCACTTGGTATATGTGAGCCTAATGTAAATATATGAAAATGTCTGCGCATATATATGGATAAGTAAGCGTATTTATATACACATGTAAACAGGATAGTAACAAACTCTGAACAGGTTACAAAAATGTTAAAATGTTCAAGTTGAATTTCTAAATGTCGCTGCTTTGTCTTTTTGTAAAATTCAGATCTTTTTGACAGTTTCATGGCTTTTATTAGGTTTTAACAGAAAAATGAGATTTTTAGCAAAGTGAGTTACTGTATAACACATACACATATATTGTCTGAGCAGAGCTTTTTTCACTGTGAGTTTCCATGTGGACATTCCAATAACACTTCTGCTGAGATCTCCTTTTAACTCAGGCACAGGATTTTCCAGTCATTTATTCTTGCAAAGCCTCCATTTCCAGAAGGATGGTTCCTTAATGTCTTAGAACAGAAAACCCCACACATATGTAGAAAATTAGCTTTTATAAAACTCAGGTGACATTGTTTTAACAACTTATTTAATGTATATATTGTGTAAATTTATACTTTAAAAGCATCTTTGTGATCATCTATAAGCATAACTATAAATATATATACACATATATATTCTCAAGGTAGAGGTAGGCAAATCTCTGTGAGTTAAAGGTCAGCCAGGGCTGCACAGTGAGACCCTGTCTCAAAAAAGAAAAAAAAATGAAATATTAGGGAGTCTAAAAATATGTGGTTTTAGATATAGTAATTTAGGATAGAAAATAGGTGCTCACAAAAATATCCATAATATATAGCTTTGTGCTATTGGTCCATATAGATGCCAGTGGGCATAGAAATGCTTTACATTTCAGCAGAAAATGAGACTAACTTTGGAATATGATCAAAATACAATGTACATAATTCTCAGAGAATAAATAAAAATAATTTTAAGATGTTCAATGGCTTTCTGTTCTCATGTTTTTTCTCTACATAAAAAATGTATTTTCACAGTTATTTATATACAGCTATAACATAATTTAAAATACACACTAAAAAGTCACTAAAAGTCCCACGATCTCTGGATATATTAACTAATGTATTGAAAACCCTGTGGATATCATCATTTTGAACACTAAGGGCTTCTAGATAAATTTCATTACTCCTATTTTTACAGGGCAGATATTTAAAAAGAGAGTTTTATTCTGGAATATGCACTCTTTAGCATTGTTCATCATTTTAACAACATTTAATCACGGAGGAGAAAAGCAAACCCACTCGATCTTGGATTTGCTTGGTCTTCACCCCATAAGTGATGGGGTTGAGCATCGGGGGTACCACCACATAGAGGTTGAGCATCGGGGTACCACCACATAGAGGTTGAGCATCGGGGTACCACCACATAGAGGTTGAGCATCGGGGTACCACCACATAGAGGTTGAGCATCGAGGTACCACCACATAGAGGTTGAGCATCGGGGTACCACCACATAGAGGTTGAGCATCGGGGTACCACCACATAGAGGTTGGCCACTAGGATGTGCATGTGGCGAGGGATGGTTTTGCCTCCAAAGCGATGGGCAAAAAATGAAAAGAATGCAGGTGTGTAGAACATAAGAATGACACAGATGTGGGAGCCACATGTGTTGAGGGCCTTATATCTGGCAGCCCAAGAAGGGATATGAAAAATAGTACAAAGGATCATAGTATAGGAAATAATGATGAGTATTATATCCAGCCCTGTAGACAGGAGGGCCATAGTCAGGCCATATATGATGCTGACAGTGATATTGTCACGTGCCAATCTGGCAATGCCCATATGCTCACAGTATGAATGTGGAATTACATTTCTCCCACAATAAAGAAGTCGATATACCAGGAAGATGAATGGACCACAGATGAAAAAGCTCCTGACCACAGCTGCTGTACCAATCTTGCCAATGACTGAGGAGGTGAGGATGGTGGTGTATCTCAGTGGGTAACAGATGGCCACATAGCGGTCAAATGCCATGGCCAGAAGAATAGCAGACTCTGCCACAAAGATAAAATGTATGAAGAACATTTGGGACACACAGCTACCAAACGATATACCTCTGGAATGGAACCAGAAGATTGCCAACATCTTTGGGGCTGTAGCTGTGGAGAGCAGGACATCTGCTAAGGGCAGCATGGAAAGGAAGAAATACATGGGCTCATGGAGGCTGCATTCAGTCACTATAAGGAAGATCAAGAGGACATTGCCTATGACAGCTACAATGTACATAGAACAGATGGGGATGGCTAACCAGGTATGCAGATCTTCCAGTCCTGGGATTCCAATCAGATCATACCACACATCCTGCGGACTGGTGTGATTGTGAAGGGAAGAGGCCACCTTCATTGTGTATCCAGGCCCTGGTTCTTTAACAAGTACAACAAGATTGAAGAATACCACCAAGACTGAGTGAGGTCTGATCATATTCTTCCCCAATATTCACATCTATGTAAAAAACATCAAGGAGGATGAACTAGAATAAACATGCAGTCCTTTGACTAAGGAATTAATTGTTGTATCTTGAAAGAAATGGTTATCATTTAATATGTATTTTACCATCTTACATATATAAGCTTATTAAATCCTTATGATAACCTACTGGGATGATCTCTATAATAACATAACATCCACATTATTATTTACATGGACTGAAAACAAAGGCCCCACAAGCTTTGAGTCTTTTTTCCTAGAACCCACTGAATCCAAAACTCTAAGAGAGAAACTCTGAGAGCTCTAATTTCAGTCATCGTCTATTACTGTATACCAAGATCAAACTAGATACAGAGTATGCACATCATCAAGTCTCTCACTCCTCATATCCCTGAAGAAAATAGACACAAGGCTGAAATCTATCTCCCATGAAATAAAGTTTGGTAAGGTAGATTTCAAGCCTCATAACACAATATGCCCTCTTCTATGCTGAGTGATCAATGAATTGGTGCTAAGCCTTCTATTAGCCATTGGAACCACAAAAGAGAATTAAATGTATTCCTGTCTGCCAACTAACCCAATTCTCAAATTTATATATGATTTTAAAGATCTATTTGTAACCACAGATTTTACTGGGCAAAAAGTGCAGAAGCATACTAAGTAGTTAAGAAAAATTATTATACTGTAGTCTATTGAAAATTAGACAATATGTCTTTGTATTGTTAAGCACAGCATAGAAGCAAATGGTGAGAACTACACTAATCACATAAATCCCCTCACACTGTGAAGAATACATCGTGTTTAATAAAAAGAAGAAAGGTGTTTTGCTGATAACAAACTCCAAATGAAGGAATGAAAGAAAGGGTCAAGACATTGCTGTGTGTGTGTGTGTGTGTGTGTGTGTGTGTGTGTGTGTGTGTGTGTGTGCAGATAAAACATGATATAGACATAGATATAAGATTTGTAATTAATAGATAGCTCCAATATTCTCCCATTGCTTTTCTCCAACAAAAGGTGAAAAAGATTTTATTCTCTAAATGACACATGAACATGCAAAATGATTATCTCACAATCTACTGAATAGAGAAAAATCTTGGCTGACTGTACATCCAACCAGAAATTAATATCGTGAATATGTAAAGAACTCAAAAAACTAATATGGAAAAAGTCATCCATTGAGTATGAGGGCCCTTGGGCTGAACAGACAGTTATCAACAGAGAAAAAAAGGCAATAAATGTTTGAAAGAGTACTTGTCATTTTTAAGGAAATACAAATGAAAACTCCCTTGAGATTCACTGCATCTCAGTCAGAATACTGAAACTATGGCATTCACAAGAAAATGATTGCAATTGGAGATTATGCTAAGCAAACTAAGCCAGACCCAGGCAAATTTTGCATGTTTCCTATTATATGTGGACCACCAGTTTAAATTTTGTTATAGATGTGGGAGGGGCAGGTCATCAAAGCAAGGTTAGTACTATGAGAGAGGACTCTCTGTAGAAATCTATGCAATGAGTGCATGAGGAAATTGTTGGTAAGAGAAGAGAGTCTGTCAAGGGGGGAGCAGAGGAGAAGGGAGGGTAGTGAGGATGCTAAGTATAATCATGTAGAAGGAAGAATGTATCATGACATCGACACTCAGAAGTAATGATATAGCTGGATGATTATATAACAATAAAACACAAAGTGTATGCTTAACAAAAAAAATTAATTAAAGGAGGAGCAGCTGCTCTTTATACCTGATTCCACTAAAATTGAGTACTCCAAATATGCACCAATGTGCTGTATTGTTGCTATACTTCATTTTCTATTAGAACAAAATAGCCTTTTCTCCAATTAAATATATAATACAGAGTCAGCCAATTTGGCCTTACCATAAGTGGGCATGAAGTTCTTTAGAAATAATGGACATCTATGAATCTGTTCTTCTCACATAAACCAACTGGTAAATGGGACTGTGTGGGACAGTAGAACAGTCACTTGGAAGAAACTGGTAATTTATCAGAAGAGTAAACTGGTAATTTATTAGAAGGAAAGCAAACAGACCCTTCTTTTTTCTTTTTAGTCAACTCTAATCTTTTGTTTCATTTGTCTTTCACTGTAGTTCCCTAAACTGTTGATCTGGCTCCTTTTAGTTCTAGGCTCCGACAATATTCTGACTAGGGCTGCATGCAATTGGACCTGAACCCCACCAGCGAGATGTACTTGGCTGTGTGACAGAAACTGTTCCTTCGAAGTTTAATTCTCTTGCTGATAAATTACCCGAAAGATTAGAACCATTATGAATCCATTCTCAAGCTAGTATTTGAGGATAATGGCTACATAAATCAGATAAATTTCTTTTGCAGCAACAGATGACATTAGGGAACTCATAAAATTACCACCATTAAGACAAATATGATTGCTACTTTAAACAAATTTAACTTTCTGAACTTCAGATTAAATTTGATTGTACTCCCAAAGCCAAGATGTATTACCTTAAGATGACTATAACAACCGGTCATCTAAAAGTGTCATCTGTTTCCAGAATGTCCAGTGATGGAAGCATTGGCTCACAGTAGACCTCTATTCCTACCTAGTCACCACTAAGATCTTTCCCACATCCAGAGCTAACACCTCTGAGTTTCGGGTTTTTAAATATGCATCTAGACCAGTACCTGATATTCTAATGCTCATTGAATTTTGTGGGAATTAGTCACACATTCATCCGTGAATACATAAATTGTTTTTACTAAACTGTTTAAATGACTAAGTCTTGTTTACCACTATGAAATTTAATGTGCCTATATTTAGTGTGCCTTGATAGCAAAAAAAAAAAAAAATATGGTCATTGTGTAAATACAATCTAAACGGGAAAAGTTTTATCTGATGACTCAGTTACTCAGCATAAGACAGAATTACACCACAGTTGCAGATCAACTTGCCTAGAGTTAAGTGGTGTACCCTATGGTGAACACTGAGGAGTACCTTCTGCCATTTTCTGGTTTTCTCCTGTCCTCTGCCACAAACGTCCTTTGAACATAACTATGTACTTACTTGTGTCTGTAAGAGGATTGAAGGTACTTAGCAGGTTAGGAGAAAAGGCAACAGCAAAGAGATTCCCAGAGCCCAGCCAGAAAATCCGGATCACTTACTTATACCTCTTTTTAGGTATCTCTTGGGCTCTAGATGTTTAGCCCAAGAGCACTGAGTTATGTCCTACCTTTGGAGAATTGCCCGGCATTGGCTCTTCCCCTGAGAGCTTTCCTGCCTTCTCCTCCTCCAGAGTCTGAGAAACATTTCCTCTGATTAGCATTCCCAGGCACTAAAATTAATACATGTTCAGGGTCTTTTGCAAGTCAGAGACGTGTACTAGCAGTGTCAGGTGCTGTTTCACAGAGGCATCTACTGTAATGTGGCTCTAGGTACCGTGCGGAAGGAGTGCTGCATGAGGCTTAGAACCCACTATAAAGAGTTCTTTTCCATCTTATGTTCCTTCAAATCTTAGGGCTCTTTCTTTTTAATTCTGTTCCCCAGGTTGCATGATAAGATTAGGCAGGATTAGAAGGCTCAGAAATGCAATAAGATGGCATAGAAATCTATTGTTTTCTTTTGAATATTTTAGTTTCTTTAAGAAATTAATCTGTATTTTTGTTAATTTGTGTCTTTAAGCGAGTGTGGATTCCAGGAAGGCTGAGGCCTGAAGTTCTCCTGAACCTGCAGTAAAGGCTATTGTGAGCAACTATTATTAGGCTAATGCGGATGCTGGGAAGAAACTCCAGCCATCTCAATTACCATCCCAATTGCCCAGCTTTCTTAGAAAGAACAGGACCACCTGCCTAAGCATAGGCCCTCCTGCATCCCTTAATAATCTTCCAGAAGTGTGCCCACAGGTCAATCGCTTCTAGGCAATTCTTTGAGACTTTCTTCTCGGATGTCTCAATGCTATTTCAGGATGCTGATTAAAGCATACCAGTAGGGGGCAGAAGTGTTCCACTGATTTTCTCTTTTCTTTTTTTCTTGTTACTTCAAAAATACTTGAAGCAAGTCTGTTTTTTAAATGTGGTCAGGTCAGTTAGGGGTTTGATACAGCTGAAAACCTAGATAAGAACCTCCTACAAAGTTTCTCCAAAGATGTGGGCTCTTAGAGGCTCCAAATATGCTGATACCAGACAGAACAGTTGACCACAAACTTAAAGAATTCGCAAATACGTGTGCATTGTTATGACTATTGTTTTATAAATGCTTTTCAGTTACTAGTATTTTCTCTATTATTTTATTCACTCCATATTTTATGTCTATAAAGATATGCTAATCTTATCTGAAACATACAGTATTTTATATTATATTATTTTCTATTTTTAATATACATATAAAATATACTATCTTATATAGCAACATGATTGAACATAAATGATACACCTATTTTCTGTAGCCATCTGCAGGTTCTGAATAGCTTTCACCAAAATTTAGTTTATTTAATTGATATAAGACATGAATGGGCTTTTTAAAGTGAATTTATCTGTTTTTTCTTTAATAATCTCCCATTAATTATGGAACCACAAACAAAATAAAATCAGTCATAATGATGACTGTAAAAATCAAGAAAGTAGAAAATGAAATGGCAAATGAACATCTTTCTAATTTATTTTTTATAATTTCTGATAAATAATAGCGGTGTGTGTTTATGGAATAAAGTGCACCTGCATTTACACTATAGAGTCAGTCCAGCCAATTAATGTATCCATCACCTCTATAAACTTTCCTTTTAATGAAGTGATAAAGCCCATTCTTTGCAAGAAAATGAATTAAAATAGAGCTCATCTTGCTAATGATACAAGTCACACTTGGGAAGACAAGTGTGATGTGTTTTCTCTTGTATGTGGACTAGACAGAGAAAGAACATAAAGGCACAAGGACTATTATAGGAAAAGAAAAAGCCTACGCGATGTCACCCAGCAGGGCGATAACAAAAGGAGCAGAAGCCCCCAGCCCAGTGCAGCTTAATTGCTCTGTGGCCTACAACTAACTGGAGGGACTGAGGTGCCTTCCACAGCTGGAGGGAGGAACACTCAGCAACAGCTCTCGGGGTCTGTACATTTGCGGCCTGGGTAGGAGAGCACTGTTTAAACTCAAGGTCTCTCTAAGGAATAACACATAGGGAAGCAGCACACAGCACTGGAAATTTTATTTAATAATAATCTACAGCTTCTGGAAGCACCATTATGCACCAGGCATGGTGTTTCCATTCAAACCAAGTTTTAAAATTACGTTTTAACTGACTTCCATAGAATTTTTTCCATTGTTTTTATAGTATCTTTCATATACGCTTAATTTTAGATAACCCTTCCCCCACAGCTCCTCCCTCTTCCATGCCCGGCCTCCACTCCCATTTAAGCTATCACAATATTCACACCGTCAACTTTCACACCTCATGTGACACTCTCCTTCACCCCACACGCTTTCACACCACATGTGACACTCTCCTTCACCCCACACGCTTTTAAAGTACTGGTGTCCCAGAAATTTACTTCAATTTAAACAGGTAAATGGAAGGATTCAAAGCAAAAGAGAAAAAGCAGCGTTTGTCTTTCTGGGCATGAGTTACCTCACTTAGTAAAATAATTTCTAGTTCCATCCACTTTCCAGAGATTTTCAAAAATTCATTTTTCTTTAAAGATTAATAAAATCCTGTATATATGTTGATATCCTTTTACCTATTGTTGGGCATCTAAGCTCCATTTCCTAAATGGTGTTAATTGATCTCCAATAATCATGGGTGTGCAAGCATCCTGCAGTTGGATATAAAGTCCTTCTGGTACATACTTAGTTTGAAGTGTTTGAAGTGATCACAATGAACATGGGTGTGCAAGCATCCTGTAATTGGATTTAAGTCCTTCTGGTACTTACTCAGGAGCGCTGTAGCTGGGTTGGATGGTAGTTCTAGTTTGCATTTTTTAAGAAATCTGCACCTGGTTTTCATAACGTTGCACTAGTTGTTTTTGTTTTTTTAAACTTTTTATTTAATACTTTTTAAATAAGAAAATACCAATGCAAATTCCCACTCCCTCCCCTCCTCCCAGTCCCCTCCCACTCTCTCCACCCACCTCCCCACTCCACCCCCCTCCAATCTTAAGAGAGGGCACTGTACTAATTTTCACTCCCACCAATAGTGAATAGGGTTTCCCTTTCCCTACCTCCTTGCTCACATCACTTGTCATTTGTTTTCTTTGAAAGGTAGCTTCTGGCTGGGATGAAGTGAACTCTCAAAGTCGTTTTGTTTGCAGTCCCTTGTGGCTAGGTGCATGGAATACTTTTTGAAGTGTTTATTGGCTGTTATGCCCAGATCCAGGAAGTCCCCCAAAAACCAACAAGGAGACCCAGTCCCCTGTGTAAAAGCAAAGAGCCTTTATTTAATGCAAGTTTGCAATTCGGTCGCTCCACATATCCAACGTATCCGTATAAACGGAGAGCCCAAGCTCAGTTAGAGTTGGGTTTTTATAGTAGTAAAGGTGGGGGTAAGGGGTTTCTGAGGTTCAGGACCCTTGATTGGCTGACATTTGTCTAGGGGTGTTGTGGTGAGTGTGTGCTGGCAGGTGATCCTATCTACAGCAGTTGGAATGTTAGGCATTTCCTCTGGATGGTCTGTTCTTGGGTGGTGCTCAGATACTCTTAGTTTATGGTCCTTCCCGCAACCAGGTTTTGCTTCAGGGTAAACTACTGAGACTCAGGGCTCCATTAAATTTATAGATGGCTGAGTCCTACTCTGGCAGGTGATAATGGTTGGAAGTAAAGAACTTCCTTTGGGTGATCTGTTCATATTTAGCTTATCATGGCTAGCTCCTACATTGGCCATATATATATATATATATATATATATATATATATATATATATATCCTCCATTCAGTGCCACAATCAATTTTGTTGGGGACAAGTCATACATAGTAACATGTCATAACAATGGCAGAAACACAGACATGGAAATCAATAAAATAGAAGGCCCAAATATAAACACATGCACCTATAGCCTCCTGATTGTTGAGGGTGAAAATGCCAGAAACACTCTCTGCAGAAAAGACAGGCTGGCTGTTTAGAAAATGGTTTCAGGAAACGGGATTTCTACTTGTGGAAGAATGAACTGGATCCTTCTCTTTCATACAACACAAAAATCAACTTCAAGTTTATCAAACACCTTGGTGTAAACACAGCAGCCCTGAAATCTCTGAGGAAAATGTAAGCACTTCAAGAGACGGGCACAGATGAAGATTTTCTCAATAAGACTCTGGCCCCTGAAGACCAACAACTGATAAACAAGGCCTACACAATTTCAAAATATCTCTTTGCAACAGAGCATGCCAATGAAAGGCAGCCCACAGGGGCCAGGGATCTCTTTGCCAGCTTTTCATCCAGTAGAACTTTTAAAGATGTGCCATTGGCACATGTGGCATACACAGGCATGTCTTTATCCATGAGTGATCTATTACAAGAAAGATAGGACCACGAATCTTGTGTTGTTCCCATCATTAAAATTGAGTCTCCAAAAGTATATATTCAATTCCAAGCTCTCAAAACCTGCACAACTCATATCCTGGCTTGTGTTATGGTCTTGTGTATTCTTTCTGCTATTTACCTGCTTGCAAGGACTTCCTCACCACTCTATTACGCAGTCACAGTTAATGTGCACATGCTCTACTCTGATAAACCCAGCGATTAACAGCATCAAGGCCCAGAAAGATAATTCCCTTGAAGCAGTCAGAGACCCAGTGTGCTCTGGGTCAGCTCACCTCGACTAGATTAGTTAGGAAAGGTCGAATGCTAGCCCCAGGACGGTCCACAGACCCCTCCCTCTCACTTAATTATAAGAGCTAAGTAGGTATGTTCAATTTAATATCATCAGAAAACACTAATGAGGCTTAGGAAAAATGATAAGCCTATGAAACAAATTTACAAGTTAAAAGCAATTTTAGACCAATTCTGGCTCGAATCTGCGTAGGTGCTGTGGATATTCCAGTATTAATCATCTGCATAGGTGCTGTGGATATTCCGGTATTAATAACCTGTGTGGGTGCTGTGGATATTCCAGTATCTGTGTTCCATATTAATAAGAATAATGGTGTGACTAGTACTGTCTGATGGCTGCCAGAATGTGAGACTCATATCCACGTAAGGAAAAATTATAATTGACTTTCAGGTAAAGGAGACTTTCTATGCTTCTATGATTTATCTGCTCTTTATTCGTCTTCACTATTCTCTCCTAAATGATGTCAATATGGGAGTGAAAAATCACCTCGAATCTGTGCGTTTTGTCAAATCAGGACCTTAACATTTTACCACTGCTAAATAGATCTCCATCAATGCTTATTAATTTGGTGGTCAGCAGTGTTCAGTGAGAATTTTCTTTTCTTAATATTACATTTAAAAATTCTAGTAATGTGTACAGATGGCAAAGACAAGAAGGGAAGTTTGGAGAGCTGTGTAATGAAGCGAACGCGAGGTAACCTGAGAGAAAGCTAAAGTTAGATACCAAACGCAGTTTGTACCTATATTAAACTCCTCTTTGATTTAAAATACTTTGTATAAAATTCTGCCTAAAAGGGGTGCCCTTTATTTATTAAATAATATGGGTTACTTTTCATTTCCATTTGTAGCCCAGTCATTTGATTCCTGAGCTATCAATACTTGTCTCCAGCCCCTCTTTCTGTGTGGCTGGTGCTGTTTTA
The DNA here is from genome assembly GCA_004026605.1 of Ondatra zibethicus. Taxonomy (NCBI): domain Eukaryota; kingdom Metazoa; phylum Chordata; class Mammalia; order Rodentia; family Cricetidae; genus Ondatra; species Ondatra zibethicus. The sequence goes on from PVIU01028984.1 coordinate 14,550, forward strand.
GCCTCTCCCCTTCATTCCCTCCAGTACTCTGGGGTGCTGAGTCAACAAGTCTGTCAGGATGAAGCAGCAGTGAGTGGCAGTTCACATCAACACATGGCCACATTGACGGCTGAGGCTGTCTCTGCTGATAAGGAAAGCTAGCTGGGAAGCCTCAGTTAAAAATACATCCTGCCTAGGTTCTTGGTGTTTGAAGTATATAAACCTATGAGATCGAGGGAGGAAGGGAGGATGGGAGGGAGAGAGAGAGAGAGAGAGAAAGAGAGAGAGAGAGAGAGAGAGAGAGAGAGAGAGAGAGAGAAAGAATTAGAAACTTGCTCTCAGAATTACAGTCTTAGTAATTACAGTCTTGGTGCAATAAAAAATCACCATAAGGGTCCCATCTTTTTTTCATTCCCAGTATGTGCACTTTTTGTTTTCCTAATAATACATGAAGTAAGTGAACTATGCCAATTTCAGTATGCCAAATAAAAATTCAGTTTCCAAACCTGGTGTGGGGAGTTTCTGATTAAATCAGCCCAAGCACTAAGAATTAATAATTGACAGAACCCTAAAGATGCTGCATTTTATAATGGTTAAATCTACAGGTATAGCTCTTAAATGATATGTACTGTCTCTTACAATATATATTTGTTAGTGGTCTTCTAAATGCTAACAAGTGGTCAGTCAGCCCACCCGCTGTGTGAAGGGTTGTTACTTGTTTGCTTGCTTGCTTGTTTATCTCTTTGACAAGTTAGAAAGTTTACTTATGTCAGTTAGTGGGTAGGTGGTGAAAATTTTCTGTTCTGTATGAAACAAGAAGACATTGCTTTCAAAACTAGTGAATATAACTTTCATATTGGCAGATACTTGATTGTGGATTGTAGGAGGCCCATGTTTTATAAAACAGCTTCACTCTCCTAACAGGAATGCGTATTTTACCAGCGCTCAGCTGGTCCCTACCCTCAGTGACCTGATGTAGGTGGATGACTCACTGTGAGTTCAGGAGCCACATGTGGAGGAGCATGCAGAGTTTGGCTGCTGGTTTTGCTTTGTGTTTTTTTTTTTATATTTAGAGTCACTTCTTACTTGGAGGTTACCCCTAAGGCACTTAGATCTAAACAAAATACATTTTATGTTTCCAGATCATTTTTTATGCAGTTGACTAGATTTTGATAGTCTGTATGCATGCTGCTGGCCTCCAATAAAGCTCATACAAAGCCTAACATGTCTCCCCATGCCTGTGAATACTCATCACACATGATATGAGCAAAGACTGAGGAATCTCTCATCTACAAAAATACCTGGTGAGAATGAAAGTTTCAGAACTGGCAACTGCTAGTGTGTCTACATAACACACACGTGCGCACACGCGGGCACGCACACTCACATATGCTCCAATACTTGTCTTTTGTCTCTTTGATAGCAGCTATTCTAACAGAAAAAAATGGTTATCTCTTGGTAGTTTTTGATTTGCATTTCCTGATATTGAGTTTCTTTTAATCTATGTTTGGAAATTTGTGTGACTTCTCTGGAAAAACTATGTTTTGTTCCTTTTTCCATGTTCTCTCTAGTAGATTATTTGAGTTCCTTATATACTTTGTATACTAATCTGTTGTTAGAATTAATTCACAGATATATCCTCCCATTTTATGAATTGACTTTCATTTTCTTGATTATTCTCTATGCTGTGCAGAAGCTTCGTTATTCTCATCTTGTTTTACTTGTTCATTTTTGTTTTTCTTGTTCATCCTTTCTTTCTCTTTCCCACTTTTTTTTTGCCTGTGGTAGATATAAAAATGCTGGTGTGTGTGTGTGTGTGTGTGTGTGTGTGTGTGTGTGTGTGTGTATTAAAACAAGCCCTCATCCTAGGTGGGCATCAGACTCATGATCGTGACTCGGCTTCTCAAGTGCTGGGATCGCAGGCATACATGCAAACCTGGCTCACAGCCAAGTTTAATAAATTTTGCTCTATGTTTTATTCTAGATATGCTGTACTTTTCCATCTTAAGGCTTTGGTCATTTTAGAGTTTAAGGCAACAGGTAAATTTAATTTCATTTTGATGGCTTCACGACGTAATCTCATAACTCACCTCTAATCAGTCATTGTGTATCACATGCATTAGTCTAACAACATTGCCAGACTTGTGGTAGAATAGAACACGTGAAACTCATATGACATAGCCAGAAACACACACACGCGCACACATCAGAAGCAAGCTCAGAGAAATGTCAATCTCCAACACTTTCGTAGATATTCGAGACAGACACATTTGGGACAGAATGTAATTCTCTTTGCTGTGAGCTAAGACAGACACATTTGGGACAGAATGTAATTCTCTTTGCTGTGAGCTAAGGAAAGCTCCAAGGTCAGCAATGCCTATCAAGAAACAAAATGTTTTCTCATGTTCTCCCCAGTCCCGCCTTTACCGGTGTGGACACCCCTGACCTCCTGTGCAAGCTGCGAGTGTGTGGAGATTCACAGGGTACTGCTGATGGGAGAGGCAGGGGACAAGGACTCAAGAGCTGTTTTCCTATTTCCAGCGTATCTCTAAGATAAAAGAGACCAAGAGAGGATGAGACATGGGGGTAGAAAAGCATGGAAGAAAATCCTTCAGAGTGAGAACTGCGGCCAGGAGAAATGATTAAAGTGAAGTCTCTGAGGCACCAGGCAGTGAGTGGAAAGACAAGAGAAGTTTCTGAGAACAGCTAGTGAAAATCTACGCTGTAAATGAAACTCTACCTTGAATTCTTTCCCGAGTGATAAGGAATGGCATCGGTGTTTCCCATAGCAGCTGCTTACTAGCTCATAGTCTATCACGAAGCACCAGATGCCAGCTTATTAGCTCAAAGTGAAATGGAATAGCCTTTTCTGAATACTCATTTGTTTTCTATAGTTTATTTTTGAATGATTTTAATAGAAATAGAAAGACATGACTTTTATCCTCCCTTTACTTCACCCAACATAGCCCAGTTACTTTATAGTTTAAATGCTTCATATGAATCCTTCCAAGAAGCACAATTAAAACACACCCATTGCAGGGAAAGCAAATATCTTTTATTAGGTAGAAGTAGAAGCACAAAGGTCTTCATTATTTAGTCCACAATGGGACAAAAAATATTAGTGCATAAATAAGAGAAGGAAAGGAGGTTAGTGGTACTTGTGACCCAGGGCAGTGGCCACACCAGTCACCACCTTCTGAAAGGCAGACTGTGCATCGGGGGTGAAATCCTTGCCCAGGTCGTGGGACAGCACAATCACGATCATATTGCCCAGGAGCTGTGGGAAGACAGAACAGGCATCACATGATATTAGAGCACAAACTCCAGACACTGAAGGCTCATTTCAAACGGCAACAATGGCTACAATCTTAAAGCACAAGAAGAATGGCAGCTGGGTCCCACTGGCCAATGCTGATAAGAATCCTCGACATCAAGCATAATTTATAGGCAAATTACATTCTCCCCTATGAGCCTAGTCAGAGAGCCAGCGGGCTCTGTTATTCTTTAGAGCTGTGCAGGGAAGCAGGGGATTGCCTATCTTCCTTGTCCTCAAAGCAAATTGCCAGGAAATACTTGAAAGAAAACAAAATAAGGAAAAAAGCAGATGAAGAAAAAGAAATAGATTTTAAAACTGGAAGGGA
>PVIU01028985.1:0-18203 GCA_004026605.1 Ondatra zibethicus
TTTCGATCACATGCTCGTTCAGTCCCAGTCCAGCTGGCCTTGGTGAGCTCCCACTAGATCGGGCACACCATCTCAATGGGTGGACGAATCCCTTGCGGTTCTGACTTCTGTGTTCATCTTCTCCCTCCTTCTGCTCTTCAACTGGGCCTTGGGAGCTCAGTCCAGTGTTCCAACGTGGGTCTCTGTCTCTATCTCCATTGTCACCGGATGAAGGTTCTTCTGCTCTTCGACTGGATCTTGGGAGCTCAATCCATTGCTCTGGTGTGAATGTGGGTCTCTGTCTCTATCTCCATCCATCGGACGAAATTTCTTTATACGTTACTTGGCCTTTTTCCTTTGCAGCTCTTAGTATTCTTTCTTTATTCTGTATGTTTTGTGTTTTGATTATTATATGGCGAGGGGATGTCCTTTTTTGATCCAATCTATTTGGTGTTCTGTATGCTTCTTATACCCTCATAGGCATATCCATCTTTAGGTTGGGAAAGTATTCTTCTATAATTTTGTTGAATATATTTTCTGGGCCTTTGAGCTGTGCTTCTTCTCCTTCTTCTACCCCTATTATTCTTAGATTTGGTCTTAGATATTATGACCAATATTCTGTGTATATCTTCTCTATTAAGTTAAATTTATCTAAACACTTCCTTCATGAGACCAAGAAATATATCACTTAGGTTATTACATATTATATTCAATAAATATTAAATCTAACCCTAACAGTGTGCAAATTAGCCCAACCTTGTTATTGATCAAGGTAAGTGGAGATAGCAATTTCAGAATTACTGATAATCATTTCTGCTGGTGAACAAATCAAAACTGGAGTATACTGGCTAACTATTTATCAAATGTTCTAATTGTTGAATTTATAAAAAGCAAATAATTTGTATCACATTCCAAGTATTTTATGCAGTTACTGATATATCTCAGGCTTTGTTAAAAAATCCAATTCATTTAACTTGTGTCCAACATTAATAAAACAAAATAAAATCAAACCATATAAACAAACTAAAATACTGTCTTAATAAAGCACACACAATGTTAGATTTAGTAATTGTAAAAGGAAAATATGCCCCAAAGACAAGAATCAAGTTATGAAAATAGGAAATTATATATCTCTATAATTATATAAATCAGCACTTATATGTTATGTGATATTTACTGGGTAGACAGGAGCAAAATATTGCTTAACCCAGATATGGTACCAAACACACTTCAAAGAAAGAATTTGCATACAATCTAACTTGAAAAATGATACAATATGGAGTACAGGTAAAAAGTAACTTACATAAGTATGGACAACTCAAAGCCAGTTTTATCTTCAAAAACTCACCCAAGCATCAGTGACAGCTCCAGAAATCCTGAGTGACAGAGCTTCAGTCTTGTCTTATTTGCAGATCAATAGGTTATAAAAAAAATCCTTCTGCACAATAGTTATTGCTACTTACAGATCCCGGACAACAGGCACCTTGTCAATCTAGTCACTTTCAATGACTTCCTGAAACTTGTGGATTGCTTACTTTCCAAGTGTTAAACCATGTCTGTCAAAAATAGATTGTTTCAATTTGGAACTTGCTAAGGCTTGGCAAATTTCCCACTATGAAAGAAATATTTCAGTTTAGAAGATATTGCTACAAAGTACTGCAAAATTAAGAATACAATAAAATATTTAGCTGCATTTATAAAAAACAAAGACTGACTTCTTCTAATACAAGAAAATGTAAGGATTGCACTATTGTGAAATATTATGATATTGAAGCAAATGAAATGAACAAGCTGACTACTTAATGAGATTACTTAGAGCAGAAGAATTCAATAACAAAAAAACCTAACATTTACATCAATATCTTTTGAGAGGGGATGTTTAGATAATTATGGAATGCTTTTAAGAACAATGAATACAATATTTTGGATGTATATGTCATATATATTAAGAAGATATAAAGTTTAGTCAACTTTAAAAGTATCAGCTGCTTCAATTCTTCAGTAATTTACTATTTACAAATATAAGTATTAGTAAATATTTACTTTCTATAATTTTACATTTAGTGATTATCTGATTATTTTAAGGTTACCACATTTATTGGTAAGCCTGTGAGTATCATTGATGATAATACACTGATGGTATTGAAGGCCTCTTTTCATAGTTAATAGGAAATATAGATGAACTTTTTGCCCTTCTTTCAAATTATCAGGATAATCTTATTATTCCTCCTCATCAAATTGATTGTAAAATCTAAATAGGCTGAATGATTCCAGTTTCTGTCAATTCCTCTTCCAATTACTAGTATCACTTAGATTCTCACAAGTGCTCAGGGTTACACCTTTTGTCCCCATTTGCCATAAACAGGGTTATATGAAGCTGAGCACAACAATTTGTCTCTAAGTATGCTCTTTAATTGCTGTTCCTTCTGTCCTTTCATATTCTTTTAGCTGATATGTGTCATTAACCTTCATCATGCCAAGATCTCCTTCCAATTGGCCCCTTTACATTGTCTAATTATGGGGTCATTGGTGCGGGACAATTCTATATTCTGTCAATTATGTTTTAAATAAACGCTGATTGGCCAGTAGCCAGGCAGAAAGTATAGGCGCGGCAATGAGAACAGGAGTATTCTGGGAAGAAGGAAGCTCTTTCTGCAGTTCTGTCCTGATGCTGAAGAAGTGGGATGTGACCTGCCCTGCTGAAAAAGGCATTGAGCCATGTGGCTAACATAGGCACAAATAATGGGTTAATATAAGTTATAAGAGCTAATAAGAAGCCTGAGCTAATGGGCCAATCACTTTATAACTTATGTAGACCTCTGTGTGATTTTCTTTAGGACTTGCTGTCTGTGAGGTACCAGGCAGGACAGAAACCTCAACAAGCAAGCCCCCATGTTACAGAATCGCACCCATGTGGACAACTGCATCCACATAAAGCCTGAGAGAGCTTGGGAAGTAATTCTAGACAGAAAAGAATAAGTAAAGCATGGCTCCTTGGTAGCAACAATTTCTCTGATCTGCTCTGCTTGCTAGAGGCAAGCAAGTGCTCTCATTTAAGAGAGGCTTCCTGACTCAGATTTAGCTGTAAAACCTTACAGCTCCTTTAAAAGGTCCTGCCATGAAACACTTGAACGGTGTTGATGAAAAGCTGAATGCATGCTTTTTTGGTCTACAGCTGTAGCAGGAAAAAAAGCTGCACTGTTTTAAAATGCCGGCTTTCTGGGCCGTACGGCCAAGGAAAATTCTGACTCTTTCAGGCAGGTGGTCCAATTATGGAGTGTGGTTTTTGAACACACTGCTGCAGCTTGCTTGCTGGCAGGGACCTTGAAATGCCATAGTGTTGTGGCAATAAACATGGCTCTGGCTCATATCTCTGCCATGAGGCTGAAATCTCAGAAAGCTAAGAAATGGGCTGGATCCAGCTGCCAAAGCATGGCTTTAATCCTACCCATATTGGTTGGTAAATTAAAGACTCCTGTAGTCAGAAAAAGAGAGATATACAGTAAAGAGAGATTCAAAGAAAAAAAAACCTCTAAATGGTTTACTTTGATTAAAACTTTTTATATTTACTTGGGAGAGTAATGAAAGAGGTTAAAGTGCTGAAAATAAAAAAAAGAGAGTAGCTGAGTGTGGTGGTACACACCATTAATTCCAATGCTTGGGAGGCAGAGGCAGACATACCACTGTGAGTTCAAGGTGTGGTAGCACACACCTTTAATCCCAGCACTTAGGAGGCAGAGACAGGTGGATCTCAGTGAATTCAAGGACAGCCTGGTGTACAGAGAGAGTTCCAGGACAAAGATACACAGAGAACCTGTCTCAAAAGGCCAAAAAGTAAAAAATAAAAGAAATAGAGGTTAAAGTAAAGCGACCTAAAGATGGAAAATACACAGAGAATCTGGATACTGTATGTTATTATGTATTGTTTGAATGCTAAGGAAGGAGCAATAGCTGCTAAAAGATATTTGCATATAAAAGCTGGTAAATTAATCCAAGATAGGTATTTTGAAAATACCTTGACTTCAAAATTGATGTCAAATGTATGTTACTTTGGAGAAGAGATTTTGCTTTTGTTTCCACAGGAAATGAGAGGCTGTGGATTCATTCTGAGTTAAGAAAACTCAGGTTTGATCAAGGAAGACCACCTGAGAAATCTCCGGTAGGAACAGATGGCCTGGATGTCTGAGTTCTACATCCAGAACAGATTCAAGACTGCTTCGTGAGACTATCAAATCTCACAGGATACTCCAGTCAGGACTTGATCATAATTCAAAATTTTCTTTAGGTCCCCATAAGATTATCAGCATCCCCAAATGGCAGGAAGTAGTCTGGAATTCTATGCCCACATTCCCAAAAATTGTACTATGGATATTTTCCTTTGTTTAAAGAAAAGAGGGAGAAGTGGTGTGGGACAATATTGTATTCTGTCAATTATGTTTTAAATAAATGCTGATTGGCCAGAAGCCAGGAAGGAAGTATAGGCAGGACAACCAGACCGAAAGTAGAGGTGGGGTAATGAGAATAGGAGAATTCCAGGAAGAGGGAAGCCCATTCCTCCACAGTCCTGTACACACACGGAAGAAAGAAGATGTGACCTGCCCCACTGAAAAAGGTACTGAACCATGTGGCTAACATATACTAGAATAATGGGCTAATATAAGTTATAAGAGTTAATAAGAAGCCTGACCTAATGGGCCAACCAGTTTATCATTAATGTAGACCTCTGTGTGATTTTCTTTGTGACATAATGACTGCGGGAACCGGGCAGGACAGAAACCCCGACAACAAGCAGGCCCTCATGTTTCACAGTATATTTCAAGGATGTGTTGACCTCACAATGGAAACCAGGAGATGTGCTATGTTGGGGAAGGGGTTTTGTTCTTGTTTCTACAGGAGAAGAAAAATTATGGATACCAAAAAAATTAATAAAGATTTGCTTTGAAAAGGAGAAACCTATTGAAACAAAGAAATGACAGCTCATCCACAATGGTGACAACCATACATGTGATAAGGAAAGACATTTAGGGGTGGGAAAGGCTTCTGCTCTTATCTTTGCAAGAAAATTAAATCATCAAAAATTTAAGAGACCCTGGATGTTTGAATGCTGACAGATGGAAAAATAACTATCCACTAAGGATCATCTAGAAAACAGAATAAAGGTACTGGTTACACTTACATTTACACACAAACACACACACATATGTATATTTATATTTATACATATATATATTTAGCTGGTTTTGGAGTTGGACAATGGCTCTGTACTTCACTAAATCCAAGTGTGTTGTTAAAAGGAACATTCAGAGTTTCTGTCTCATATCAGGAGCCATCTGGTATGGGACAGAAGGAAGGCTTTAAGAAAAAAATTTACTTTCTCCATGCCTATTTTGTCTATATCGTATTCTTTTTTATTTTATTTTATTTTTTTGATTTTTCAAGACAGGGTTTCTCTGTAGCTTTGGAGCCCTTCCTGGAACTAGCTCTTGTAGACCAGGCTGGCCTTGAACTCACAAAGATCCACCTGCCTCTACCTCCCGAGTGCTGGGATTAAAGGTGTGTGCCAACACTCCTTGGATATATCGTATTCTTTATTAAATGTATGTTTATATGAATGAAGTTTAATTTTTCTACAATGAACAATACATTTTCCTACAGATCCTTTTCCTGCAATAATCTTTGAAATTTCCACAGCAACCACTCCACCTACTTGAGATGACATCGTGATGTAGAGAGCACTACTAAAAAACCACCTCTTTGGGTACCAGCTACTGGAATGGTGTACCTTCTCAAGAAATTCTGGCCAGAACTAGAAATAAGAACTTTGAAACAAAAAATAAAAAAACCTATCAACTGCTCAGAAATTGTTTGCAACTCTACTAGACAGTAATTTTGAAACTTAACCATGACTTTACTTTTGCAGGATCTCATTAAGAGAATATCGCCCCCATGACAGTGGGAAGAAATTCTAGAAGATGACACCCCATGCCAAAAAAGTTTGTCCATAGGGTTTGGAACACTCTTTAAAGGTTGTTGATTATTACTTGTACTAGATAGAGGGTTGGGTTGAAAACTATATTTGTTCAAAAAATGTATAGTAATTGTGGGTAATGGAATGAATATTCATGAGCTATTATTTATGGATAATTTACATTGGTATAGTTTTTGTATATTGATACAAGTTTGAATTATATTTTTTCCTTTTGTTTACATTTGTACACCTATGCAAAGTTATTTTGTCAGATTGTATATATGCCTGTTTCTACCTCAGTTTAGGACATTTTGTATATTGATACAACTTTTAGGATATATTTTCTTATTGCATTATATTACTCCTACCTCTGATCAAGATTCTTATAGATTGTTTACATTTTGAGGTCAGTGTCCTTATTTGCTGTACATTTGTTTACAGATTATTTAATATTCTGACATGAAGTTTTAGTATTTAAAATATAATTTAATTATTATAGGTCAATAATTATTCATGTTTGTTGTATATACAGTCAGATCAATTAGGTTCTTTAGATACATAGTGATTGTGTTCTGTCTAGGTAGGTAATCTTCAACAACTTCAACGATCTGTGGAACATGGCATTTAAATAACTTAGGGTTCTGTTGACATGAGACATGATTGCTTCTGACAGCACCAATCTATTCCTGAGAGAATGTTGAGCATCAATGACACTCCACTTGGAGCTTGTTTTTGTCAAAACTGGCCTTTGGGCAAGGAACTGACAATACCTCAAACACTGACAAGTTACATGATATCTGGAAATGGATAAGAAGGACTGTCAAATCTTGCAAAGACAGGATACGATGGTTTTGAAAAATTTTCTGCCTCTGAAAATGATCTGTCAGTTATGCTAGGCCATAGACAAAGTTGGTTGCTTCAATGTTGCAAAATGAGACTTTGGGTGATTGCTCAAGTAGCTAATTGACTTTGTCATATATTGCTCGCTTTAGAAGCTACTTGACTGTACTTTAGGCCTGCTCAAGTAATAATATCTCCCTTCTCAGGCCTTTGATGGGGTTGAAGATTAGATATTCATAGTTACTGTACTCTTATGATCTAGCCGAGCCATTTTCTATACAGGACTTGGACTCCATGGGGTAGAATGTTTATTAATAACTTTTAGCATATATTCCTTGCTTAATATTGTTTATGCTGGTTGTAATTCTAATTATACTTGATATATGTTCCTAGTGTATATAGTTTTGTATTGGTTTTGGAACTCTCTTATTTAAACAAAAGGGAGAGGTGCTGTGGGAGCACATTCTGCTCCTTCAGCCAATAGCCTTTAAGATATCAACCAACTTTGGCATGGTCTCTTATACTGTAAAAAGCAGCAGTAACCGTGTGCCCCCTGCCTTGTTTCTGGCTCCCACTTCTGGCTGACTATGTTTCCTGTTCGCTCAGAGGACTGTTGTCAAGGACAGTGATCTGTAAGTTTTCCCCTCAAATAAATAACCCTTTTATTATTGATAATTCTGAACTGGTGTGGGATTCTTTTGTGACTTACGCCATCACATAGTTCATATATTTTCATGTCCATACTGTTATACTTTAACTATGTAAAATAAGGCATATCCATGTTTTGATAAGACTGCACACATCCAAATGTATGATAAGAATTTTATGAATGATCAAGCTGTTGAATATAAGTGCGAACGTGTGAATACTCAACTCTAAACAATATTTTTGTACTACTTATCTACAGTTCAAGGAACATTGAAGAAGATAGAAGAGAAAAAAACAAAAGAATTGAAAGAAATGATATAGGACAGTAAAATCCTTTCTTCTAGGCATTGCACATTCAATGAAAACAAGATGTCATATCAGCAGTGACTTCCAACAGTAGTTCTATACAATGTTGGACTTTTCAGCAGGGAATCAGAGATTACAGAGAGTTCAAAGTACCCTACCTATGTCTTGTGTATGAGATAAATAAATAAATCTTCCTACATATGTGTATATATAAGTACATGTATGCATATATATATACTATGTATATTTGTACATATATATCTGTATATGTGTATATATACATATATGTATTTGTGTGTAAAGCTATTAAATAATAAATTCAATTGAATTTTTTTTCAAAAGGGAAAAGAATGTCAAATATATTCACAGCAGGTTATTATTCAATTATGAGAATTAAAATTTTACTAACAACAATGTATGTAAGCTTTGAAGATATGATGCATGCATGAAATAAGTCAGAGACAAATGCTATATAGATTCTACTGAAATGTAATAGGCACTTCAATGTTAAGATGGCAGATCTCACATGTTCTTTTGACCACCACTGCAAAATGTGTTAAAAGGGAAAAGGAAATTCTTTAATCATTGAAGCTGCCTTACTTATTTTTTTTCCTTTTAAAATAGGGTCTCACTTTATATGCCTGGCCGGCTTCTATATGCTCCATATGTGAGATTATGGGTTCATCACATTCCTTCACATTCACACTCATTCAAAACACACAGACACCCACACACACACATTACTACCACAACTCCACATACATACCAAACATCAGCATTCAACTTTCAGAAAAGTAGAAATCTATAGCTATTAAAGAGAGTAGCTTTTTAAAAAAAGCAAAAATGATATGCAATGTTGTTTAAGGTTACATATGTGGTATCTCCCTTTGCAAAGAATGTAAGAGTGATTTAAATTTGAATTAGAATTTTGAAGTATCTTTAAATTAAAATATAATTTCTGGAAGTTAATAAAAAAATAACAGGCTTTACATGACATGACAAAAATGATACTGTGATACATCAATGAAGTATTGTAGTTTAATGTCTTATTAAGGGACACAATTGTCAAATATTTGCTAAGAAAACAATTTGGTATAAGTATTTTAAATTAGTATTTATTTTAATCAAACTCTATCTATTTAATACTGAATAATTTATTAGTTATTCATGACTGTTTTTACATTTATATTTTTAGGGAGGCTAAATTTTTACAATGTAATAACCTCTACATTATGCATCTCCCAAACAACTGCTCTTAAAAATTCTGAACTATTAAGTTAGGCAGACTATTTGGTGTTTGTTTTTAACTAAATTTGGTAAAAAGAAAGAATGTTCTGGTTAGATTTTACCAATTTCACAAAAACTTGAGACACCTACAAAAAGGGAATTAAATAATTTTCCCTTCATATTGACCAATGGGTATGTATGTCCGTGAGGGATTTTCTTGATTGCCCATGATTGTTAAAGACATTCTCAACTGCATGAATTACTGTTCCCTATCTAAGAAAGGTAGTTGAAGGTGAGCATGATCAAGTCAGTGTTCTTCCTTGTTCTCTGCCTCAGACTTGAGTTTCTGCTTCAGCTTCCCTCCATGATGGACTATAATCTGTAAACCAAAATAAGTTTTTCCTCCTCCAAGTGTTTGAGCACAGAAATAGGGAAGCAAACTAAATCATTTAATTGCAAACATTTTGTAGTGTTTTAATGAAGACACAGTGTATCAAATTTATGTTTTCTTTATTAAAAAATCCAATGTTATTTCTACTAATTGTTCAGTGCTATGCCTTCACATGAACTTTAGCAACAATTCTCCACTTGTGTGAAATGTGCTCTCACAAAGATTACGTTTTAACTTAGAAAATATACCAAATTCCACTAATATCTGCAGCATAAAATACGTAGGCAAATCATTTTCAAGTCTAGAGATAGAAATTATATTGTACTATAGATATAGTTCACACATACTTTATAACAAATATTTAAAGATAGAATAGACTTCAATTCAGAGGGCAGAGCATCAAGAGATGATTTCAATTGAAAATAACTTTTTCCGTTGAAAGACAGGTATGACAAAAATTGACTTACTAAAAAGATGTATAAATTTGCATATTTGGACATGAGGTTTCCTCAAATGTGATAGTATATTCAGACAAATGGAAGAGAATGTGACCTTTTCAAGGTAATAGCTATTGCGTGACAGAATTCCATAGATTTATTTTTTGACACTAAATATATGTTAATGAAAAGAAGCCTGCTACAATGTCACAGAAAGCATCCTGGAAAACATAACTATTTCTTTTTCTAGTCAGCCAACTTACATAATTGTGCAACTTGTGATTATTTTAAGGGTTACATTTATATACTGTCAACCCTTTTTCATTTTAGAAATGCTAATAGAATCATTTTTCAACAGATATAAGCTACCTTTTGAATTCCATTTTCGTACTTTCTTTTGAAGCACACTTCTTACACTCCCAATCATTTTATTAATACATTAAGCACATGGGAATACAGTATTATGCAACAAACTCCATTTATTGTGATAGATGTTAATAACATTGCTTTAAATTTTGCTTGCGATCACTGCAATAATTTGTCTGTAGTGGCATCTGTTTTTCTTTACAATGTTTAAATAGCACACAATTTAAAATTCTTTTATACTATCACTTGACTGATACGATGGTGTTCTTCTCATCAAGCACAAAATATATCAATTCAAGCTTGGACAAAAAACTACTCAGTATAATAGATTAAGAAGAAAAATCATCCATGTCACTTTAAATTTCATGTTAATGAATGCATTGAGAGATCAGGAAAATACTAATAAATCAATATATGTAGAAAATATTTTTAAATTTCACATGTAATTTCAAGTATTGAATAGATATTTAAATTTTATTCATATTAATTAAAGTTCTTTATTTAATTTTCAATCTTAAATATACTTTATTCAATTTCAAAAATATCACAACTCCATTCTCCCTTTGTTTATGAAAGTGCACCTAGCTTTCCAACAATATCAAAAATTTTCTCACTGTTCTATAATTAAAAATATAAAGATAGCAGTTTTAATGCCCAAATGAGAAAATCACATGTACAAAATATAAAAAAAAACTTAGCATTTTACACATATGATCACCAATGTCCAATAGTTTTTACAAAAAAGGAAACAAATATAAATTCTTGAAAGACTTGTTAATTGCAGGGGAACATGTGATTTGAGATTTGTCTTAACAGCAAGAAAAACAAAAGAGTTTGAAAACAGAAAAAAAAGCTGTAATATTGCAACTTTTTAAATTGAAATTGCTATTTCTAAGGGATATCTGAAATGTTCCCTTTTGAAAATGGTAATTTCCAGAAAATTAGATGTTTTGAAGATATAGACATCACATCATTACTTTGTGCTTACTCATAAAGATATTGGAATCAAGATATCAACATTGTTTTGATGTTTTATTATTTTCTTTATGAAATTTTGGGATGAGTTTCATGTAGACCACGATGGCTTCAAATTTATTATATACCCTAGGCTAGCTTTAACTTCTGATAGTTCGGATTCCACCTTTCTAATGCTGAGATTATAATCATGACTCACTATATCTCATTAAAATCTCTTAGCTTTAAAACAGCCATATTGACATGTAAAAAGAGGCATAAAATGTCAATATTCAATTCAATGCATTGAAGAATATGTGTCTTCGGGTGGGATAGATGGCTCAGCATTTTAAAGCATTTGCTGCTCATTTAGAAGACCTTGGTTCAGTTCTCCACAACCACAAGACAGCTAATCACTGTTTGTTACTCCAGTTACAGAGTATCCAATGTCTTCTAGCTTCAGCAGGCACCAGAAATGCATGAGGTGCACCTACATATATGTAGGAAAAACTTGCATATATGGAATAAAGTAAATTTACAGTATTGAAAAAAGAATATTTGCATCTTTCTGTAAAATCACTATCATCAAAGGCTTAGATATATCTGTCAACTAAAAGATTCCTTTCAATAATGTGTTATTTTATAACAATAACACTAAACAAAATGTAGAATCAACACAGTTCAAGAATAAAGCTTACTATTATGACTAACAGATATTACTGAAATTTTCTTCACTTTAGCCAGTGTCTAATATCTTTTAAAGCATAGAAACCATAATCCTGTTCTGTAGTAAACAATACTATGTTCTATGTGTAGGGGAGAAAAAAAAGCAAGAACTTTCTTTCTGAATCTGACTTATTTCATGTGACTTTATCTTTTCAGGCACCATTAATGCTGTCAGGAAAGACATCATATCTCTCAGTTTAAGGCTTAATATTACCCTTGTTGGTTCAAAATTATTTCAGGGCCTGTACCTTGAGGCCTGTAGATCAGAGAAAAGCCTGGCTCGAGTTTGAGTGAGATTGAGATAGCAAAAATTAGACGCCCCTCCAGTCAGAGGGAGGATTTGACTACCTCTCATTGGATGGAGGTACCACCAAATCACACCATGTCACTTAAGCTATATAAGCTGACAATCAAAGTAACGAACTGAGTTCCTGCTTGACTCGACTTCCTATTACATCTGATTTTCCTGCTTCGTGGGGCTGAGAAATGGGCAGATAGCTCACTCACATTTCCCTAGGGAATAAGGAGGCCTAGCATTAACTGGGGAATGCAGAGGCTCAAGAAGCCTGACAAGTGGATGCTCAAAGAAGCCAGAATATCCTTTTGTAAATATACAGTATGTTTTCAAGCTCCCCCATTTGGCAGTTGATGAAATGTAACATTTCCACATTTGTTGTCAGTTTGTATAATGCTTCATGAAAAACGGGAGAATAAATTCTTTCTGGTGGTGGTTTGAATAGTAATGGACCTTATATGCGCATATATTTGGATGCTATGCCATTAAGGATTAGTACTACTTGACAGAGATTTGAAGGTGTGGCCTTGTTGGAGTTGAAATGGCTTTTTTTGGAAGAAATGTGTCACTATGGGTAGGGTTTGGAATTTCCTGATGTATGCCTTTTGCAATATAAATCTCTCAATCACTGCATCTGCCTGTGTGCCCATCATGCTTCCCACAAGATGATAATGGACTAAACCACTAATCTGTAAACCAGTTTCTTCAAAGTAATTAAAGAAAAACTTAGCTTTCACTGTGGTGGCACACACCTTTTATCTTAACCCTAGTGAGGCAGAGACAGGTGGATCACTGATATCAATGTCAGCATGGTCTACAGAGCAAGTTCCTGAAAAATCAAGCTTAGGTAGAAAATAAAACATCAAAAACAGAAAGCAGGTAAGAATGTATGTGAATAAGAGGGCCACATTCCATTTCCAATAGGCAGAAAAATTTGGTATCATTGGCCACATGACTTTAGAGCTCAGGGTACAAGAAAAAATTTACAGAATCTCCCTTTTTGACTGAGGAAAATTGCAGACACCAAGCATATGACAGGTATGTCCCTGAATGGGGCCCAGAGAGGCCAATGTATAAAGCTGTAAAGGGGAAGTCTATGTTGGAAATGTCAGGGTCATGGGACACCAGCTAAGGAAAACTGCTAATATGGAGTGAAAATAGCCCAAATGAAAGAAGTTCTTTTGTATGAGACATGAAGATGCAGCTTCCAGAATTTGCCCAATTGGTTTTTTGGAGAGGGACACTAAAAATAAATCCCATACTAACTCAGATTTGAATATAATAAAGGGTTATTTATTTATGGGTAGACTCACAGATCACAGTCCTCTGCTTGAATGGGGAATCCAGCACACAGAAGAGAGAGGGAGTGTGCTCTTTACAATGGCATTTATAGTATAAGTGGCTATGCACAAGTGGGCGGGTATCTTAAAGGCTACTGGCTGAAGGATTTTCCTATAGCACCTCCCCATTCTGTTTAAACAAGAGTTTTAAGCCTAATACAAAGTTACATAAGAACAAATATTAAGTATAAAAATTAGAATTAAACCCAGCATAAATGATATCAAGCAAGAAACACGTGATAAATGTTTCAATAATTATCCTATCCTAAGGAGTCTAAGTCTTGTATTATAAATAACAATAAAAATATTTGTATGATATACCGTCAAGTCTTTGAAGAAAGTAAATGGTGATATCAGAAGATTAAAAGACCTTCCAAGATCAAGGATCAGCAGGATTAACAGAGGAAAATGGCCATCCTACACAAAGTATTTTCCCGATTAAATGCAATCCTGATCAAAATCCAAACAAAATACATAACAGACTTTAAATGACAATTCTTAACTCCATATGAAAAAAAATACCTGATAAATGGATGGAGCTAGAAAACATCATTTTGAGTGAGGTAACCCAGACACAGAAAGACAATTCTCACATGTGCTCACTCATAAGTGGCTTTTAAACATAAAGCAAAGAAAACCAGCCCACAAGTCACAATCCCAGAGAACTTAGATGACAATGAGGACCCTAAGAGAGACATACATAGATCTAATATAAATGGGAAGTAGAAAGAGACAAGATCTTCTGAGTAAATTGGGAGCATGGGGACCTTTGGGATGGTTGACTGGGAAGGGAGAGGCAGGGAGGGTAGCAGAGAAAAATGTATAGCTCAATAAAAATCAATAAAAAACAATCCTGAATAATAAAATAACTGCTGGATGTCTCATCATACCATATATGTTGGATATCTGCATGTAGAAGAATGAGAATATATCCAGAATTTTCAGCATTCACAAAACTAAAATCTACATGGATTAGAGGCATCAACAGAAATAAAGATACACTGAACCTGATAGAAGAGAAAATGTAGAATAGGCTTGAATTCTTTGGCATATGAGACAACTATGTGGGCAGAGTACCAATAGTGAAAGCACTAATTAATAATTAATGCATGGGACATCATGAAACTCGAAAGGTTCTGTAAGACCATGGACACCATTAACAGGACAAAGTGGCAGCCTAGAGAATAGGAAAAGCCTTTTAACAATTCTACATCTGATAATGGGTTAATATCCAAAATATATAAAGAACTCAGGAAATTAGATTTCAAAATACCAAATAATCTAATTAAAAATTGGTACAGATCTCCTGGGTAGCAGTGGCACATGCCTTTAAAGCCAGCACTTGGGAGGTAGAGGTAGAGAGATCACTGTGAGTTTGAGGCCAGCCTAGTCTACAAGACCTAGTTTCAGGACAGGCTCCAAAGCAAAAGTGAAACCTTGTCTCAATAAACAAACAAAAAAATGGGTACAGATGTAACCAAAGATTTCTCAATAGAGAAATTTCAAACGCTTAATAAACTCTTAAAGAATTGTTCAACATCCTTAGCCTAGCCATCAGGGAAAAGAAAATCAAATCTACTTTGAACTTTTATCTCACACCTCTCAAAGTGGGTAAGATCAATAGCACAGGTGACAATTCATAGTGGGGAGGATGTAAGGCATGGAAAGCAATCCCCCAATTCCTGGTAGGAGTGTAAACTTGAACAGCCACTATGTAAATAAATATAGATATTCCTCTTAAAGTTGGGATTTGTTCTCTTTCAAGATCCCGCTAAACAATCACTGGACATATACTCAAAGTACACTTTGTCCTACTACAAGAACACTTGCTTAAACATCTAAGCCTTGTTCATTGTGGCTATACTCATAATAGCCAGAAGCTAGAACAAACTAGATGTCCCTCAACAGAAGAATGGATAAAGAAAGTAAGGATTGCTACTCAACTGTTAAAATTAAAATGAGTTGATAGAACAAGAAAAGTTATTCCATGTAAGGTATCCCAGACCCAGAAAGATAACAACAATATGGATTCACTTATAAGTGGATATTAGTCTTTACGTAAATAATAATCAAGTCTGTATACCCAGAGAGGTTAGCAAAAGAAGAAGGCCCAAAGGGAGATAAATGTATCTCCCTTCAAGGGAGAAATAGAATAAATTTTATGGGTGTACTGAGGGCAGATAGGTACTGGATCAGGGGCAACATTTTGTAGGAAGAGGGATTACAGGTAAATAGTTTGAGTATAGACAGATGGAATTGCAGGGAATTTGGAGGGCATAGAAACATGACAATAGTAATGTCTTGATATGTATGAAGGTAATCCAAATGAGGATTCCCAGTATTAGGGCTTAAGGAGTCTCAACAGGCCATCTCATGTCATCAGGCAATAATGTCGATGGTGGGACTGGGTTGCATTCAATTTAGTTATTGGCCAAGTTGGGCCCAATAGGTCCCTTGGAAATCCCTAAATATCCCAGATTGTTACTAAGATAATGGGTTACTCTCTGCAAATTAGGATTTGGTCCTCATTTGGAATACAACATGCACACAACTTAAGAGAACATGGAGAGATCAAGCAGGTATTTACATGGAATCTTCAGCCCTATATTCCAGGCTCTTTGGTGTAGGAAGGCATTCTACAGGCTACTGAAGAAGAAATGTTGACATAAACCCAGCCACAAAAACATTGACCTACAATCTGTTCTGCCTACAAAATATGTTAGAGCAGTGGTGGCACAGAACTTCTGGAAGTAACTAATCAATGTTTTATTTGTCTTAAGTACCACTCCATGAGATGGATCCTTACCCAAAAGGGCTTGTTTCTGTTGGAATGAAAGTGACTACCTTAAGATCATAGGGATTGGAACTATTAGATAAGGAGGCGAGACTTCACTGAAGTATTAGGATTTGGTGGAAGAAATGTGTCACTATTGGTGGTGAGTCCTTAAGTCTCATGTACGCTTACTACATGTCTAGTATTTCAGTTCACTTCCTGCTGCCTCTGGATGAAGATGTAGAATTCTCAGCTTCTTATCCAGCTCCATGTATGCCTAGACACCACCATGTCCTACCATGTTCACAATGAACTAAACCTCTGAATTGGAAGCCTCAATTAAATGTTTTTATTTATAAGAATTGCCATTGTCATGGTGCCTCTTCACAGTAACAGAAACCAAAAGACATTTAAAAAGAACCAGAGACTAGATAGTTCAGCAACCTAGGGCAAAAACAAATGCTACTGGTCTAAAAAGAAAAATAAGTATCAATAAAATGACTCCTAATGAAATTGTACTATACTTAATGGATCAGTGTCTTATCCAGTCATCATCAAAGAGACCTCCTCTGTCACCAGATAAGAACAGATGCAGATACCCGTGGACAGACATTACATGGAAAAAAATTCTTAAAGTGAGTTTTTCATTAAATACTTCTTCTCATAGTTCAGAGAATCTTGCAGAAGAGGAGGCAGAAAGATTGTAAGAACCAGAGGTCATAGAGAATAGCTGGAGAAAATGACCCTCTGAATGAAATAAGCAAGACATATATGTGCTCGCAGAGATTGAAGTGGCAAAAACAGTGCACCTATGGGTCTTTATCAGGTCAT
Source organism: Ondatra zibethicus (assembly GCA_004026605.1). Lineage (NCBI taxonomy): Eukaryota > Metazoa > Chordata > Mammalia > Rodentia > Cricetidae > Ondatra > Ondatra zibethicus. Next base: position 17,082 of record PVIU01028985.1, read on the forward strand.
CTGCATAAATGATATTAGCTCTTACCTTAGTATTTTTAAGGGTCTCTTGAGTGTGAGAAAAAATGGGTATCCAATGCCTCTGCCAGCTCTTAGGACACTTTACCTCCACTTTGGTCATTATGTCCAACTTAAATATTACAGATTTTGCTTCATCTTATTGTATTTTATTTTGTCATATTCAGTTGTTACCTCATGGAAGGCTTTTATTTTGTAAGGATAGAAACAAAGGGACTTGACAAAGAGAAAAGTGAAAGAAGTAGAGGAAGAATAAATTATAATAAAAATATATTGCCTGAGAAAAGAATCTATATTTAATAAAAGGAAAATGAAAATAAATGCAGCTAAGAGTTTAACAATACACTCAAACTTGTGAAAAAGCAAGTCTGAAAAATCAATGATCTTCATTTTCAAATGATTCTTAAAAGAACAAAAATGAAAGATAAAATAAAAATATACATTCTGGCTTTTTTACTATAATGAAGTAAGTCAACATAAGCATTACATGAGATCCACTGTAACCGAAAAAAGGAAAAGAGAAAATTTATTTAAAGAGAGAAATGTTAACTATTAGGTATGATAGTACATCCCAGTCATTCTAGAACTCAAGGAAATAACATATATGTTCTTACATACATATATATATATACATATATGTAAATAGATACTACTAAATACATAAATACAACCTAATGAATCTCTATAATGTTACTTGTATGGATGCCAGAAGTTACAATCATAAATACTCACTAGAATGAATAAAGAAAGTGTGGAATATATACACAGTAGAATACTACTCAGTGGTAAAAAAAAATGCTATGTTGAATTTTGCATGCAAATGGATAGAAATAGAATACACTATTCTTAGTGAGATAACCCAAACCCAAAAAGATGATTATGGTATGTACTCACTCATTAGTGGACTCTAGCCATAAACAAAGGAATTTAAGCCTATAGCTCATATGCCTAGAGAAGCCAAATAGCAAGGTAAACACAAAGAAAAACATATGTAGATCCTCCTGGAAATTGGAAGCAAACAAGATGGCTTAGCAAAAGTTGGGAGCATGGGAGTGGGTATAGGGGTGGGTGTAGGGGTGGGGGTGAGAGTGGGGGAAGGGGAGAGGG
>PVIU01028986.1:0-18199 GCA_004026605.1 Ondatra zibethicus
GAGAGTATTCTGACAGAAAAACTGCTACTGCATTTGTTTTTACGTGAAGATGACTTAAGACTGACTCTCTGGCTGAGAATTTCCCAGAGGAGCACACACAGCTTGAAGTCTTTTGCTTCCCAGACTGGGTACTCAGTAAGTGCAAAGGGGCTCACAGTTCTCTGCTATACTGGTCAAGGCACTGTCTCCTGTAAACCACAGATGTTGGATCAGAAGCACCTATGTGCTTCTGATAAAATAACTGTCTCCATGTGATGACTCACGTCTGCGAAAGAATCTATAATCACGTGGAGGATGGGTCTCTGGTCTTGCATATGAGGAATTGTCTTGATTACGTTAACTGATGTGGAATGCTGCTTCTCTAGATAGAGCATCCTGGACTGTACAAGCAGAGAAAGTGGGCTGACTATAGCATGCCATCATTATTTTTCTCTCTTTGATGGGCCCAGATAAACTCTTTCTTCCTTATGCTGTGCTTGTCAGGGTATTTTATCACAGCAACAGAAAAAGGTTTTAAGATACTCTACATGACAGAAAATCATGAGACCAAGCTCACAGTATCTTATGTTCATATGTCTGTCTCTTACTTAAGATGATGCAAACATGGGGGATTGCCACTGTGCCTACTCTACATGATGTAATAGAGACCCAGAGGACCACAGGTTATTGCAGAATGTCTCTAGGAATAGAGGGAATAGAACCGGAACAATCAAAACTGTGCTAGTTTTTAAACCCTGAAATTGCTCCCTGTATATATCTTATAATATTGAAACCCAGAGTAGCCCAAGTATTTAATGGCATCAAAGAATCATAAGCTCACGTTTCCATGAACGGTTTTAAGTCCACGTGAAAATCCTTCAGCAGACCTCTGTTTCACCACATGAGATTTTCGCTGACCTTGAGTGCTGCTGAGTCACAGACTATTCTGATGGCAGCAAGGCTAGATAGGTCTAGTACTGAAGAAAACAGGACCATTCAGAAGTAAGTGACCAAAACAGAGAAGGACAGAGCAAGGTGACCAGTTGAACTGACATTTGGAAAGTTACTCAATACTTTTGAGTCTCACTTAACCTGTAACTAAATACCTATCTTAGAAGGATTTTAGAAGGCTTTTTTGAAAATGCTCTTTAGAGTAAATTTCTGGCCAAGGCAAAAAGGAAATCTTATGGGAATAGCTGCAATATTCTTGAATGCAGATACAGGATTCTGTTGGGATTCTATTGCTATTACTGTTATTATTAGTTGAAGATCATGTGTCTAGTTATTTAATATAGCAATAGAAACAGCTATCTGGGCTAGATTATAGCATTATCATTTTCAGATTATAAGGACAAAGTAATCCCAAAGCACAGCAATGTTTACAGAACTCAGAAAAGCCATCTGAGTTATTGTAGCCTGGTGGAGGAAATAACCTCTCCTGATATTTATTATACTTGTGATGCTGTACCAGATCTGGGCAGCAAAACAAGAGATACAGAGAACCAATATGGGGGCATCTGTATGACCACCACCTGCTTTTCACTTTTTGTGTATAAAATCCAAGCTAGACCCTCTGATAAAAACCACACCACAGTCCCTGGGCCTCCGTCACCTCGAGATTAAATGACTATAGCATAACAATATTTCCTACAGAAAAGAACAAACACATTTGAAACAAATGACACCCATGGTTTCTGACTCAAAATATTATGTACATGGGTGAGAATCTTATAATGAATAAATGCAAGAGGCAAAATGAGCTATTATTAAAAAAGTATGTTAATAGTGTCATAATTTGTGAGGCTGTATGGATATAACCAGAGATGTCTACTGATTGCAACCTGTCTGTCAGGTACTATTATTTTGATTTTCTGTAGTTAAGCTCAATCTAAACGTCCAAAACCAAGATAAATTCTTGAGGCATACAATATATAGTCAGTATTCTGTACCTTTCCCTAAAAGAACTCAAAACACAGTGGGAGAAAGGAGAGTCATAATGTGCAATGAGATAAAGTAACAGAATAGAAAACCATATGCTAACAAATCATGCCAGAGTACCCAGTCAGTTTGGTCTTAAAGGTGAAGGAAAGGCAAAAATCTAGGGCACATATTATTCTTACCAAGATCAGGATCTGGAGAGAGGTATTCCATTAGAAGAACAGCATATCCAAATGCTGAGATGGGACCAAGTTGCCCCAGGATGCCAAAGAGAACCCACAGGGGTATCACAGGATCATCTTCAATTTCCAGAAATAAAGAATTTCCAGCACATTCAGAAAACCTCAGGATCTGCTGAACACTGTCCCAAAAATTAGCCCAAGGATAACAGTGGTTACAATATGTTACTGCACTAATTGCTTCCAAGGCCACGTTTTTATGAAGCTGGACTTCCAGCGCTTGCTAGCAGAAAACTCGGTAACTGCATGGAAATCACTGTACAGTATGACCCAGCTTCAAGAAACTGTGCAGTTCCCAACAGCCATATCCATTCATTCATCAAATAACCATGGTCCTGTAAGAGAGAAGTAACAGCATCTCCCTTCAGTTGTTTCATATTCTTCTTTTCCGGTTATGACATAAACATTTGATGAAAGGAGAAACTGAGCATTTATTTGGACTATCAATGTCATGAAAAATAATTGCTGGAACATCAAATGCATTGAGAACACAACAAGAACAAAACATGCAAATCAATGACTGAAAACCAGGAGGTAGAGTTTCCACTGAACACACATTGATATGACTGAAGTGCAAATATAGAAGAAAGATCACAGAGGGTCTACAAAAGAATGAACAAACACAACCTTTACCTTGAGGTCAGAAGGAGCCACAGGAGGGTCTAGACTGCCTTGTTGCAAGAAATATAATATCACCTGAGACTTGCTAGACTTTCCTTTAAAAGTGGCTGCATCTCTTAACTTGTCACAGTGCCGTGTGTTATGTTGTCCTTATTGATTTTTTTGATAACTTGACAGATGCTAAATTCATTTGGAAGAGAGAATATCCATAATACTGGCCTACAGAATACCCTGCTGGGCATTTGTCTTGGTTAGTGATAGATGTGGACAGGCCTAGCACAGTGTGGGTGGTGTCAGCCATGGCAGGTGGTTTTGCGTTATATAAGAAAGCAGGCTGAGAAAGTCATGAGGAGCAAGCCAGTAAGCATCTTCCTCTATGGCCTCTGCTTCAGTTCTTGTCCCTAGATCCCTCTTTCCTCTCTTTTGGTCATGGTATTTTATCACAGCAATTGAAACCCTAACTAAGATACACACATTAACATGGAGTAAAAATTCAGTGCAGTTTCCAGGTAATGGCCTTCAATTATACCTAACCCACTCAACTGAAGTAAAAACTCTATGTAAACTTCAAGATGCTTTATGAAGCTATTATGATCCCACATTTATACATAAGCAATTAGTATTCCAAAATTTAAGTAAAACTGCCAGAAGTTAAACCCTGATCTGACTCCGTTGTGCTAGACTATTGGGTCTATTTTCTTTATACTATGTTATTTCTAGTGTCTAGATTCAGGATAGGCAGACACGATCTTCTCTAATTGCTAAACTGACTTTAGTGTCTGAGAAGAAAAAAAATAGATGGTGAAGTCCAAGCTGTGCCATACCATACTGTCATGGTTTGTTCAGCCTACAAACAATGCTGTCATTGCTTAAAGCACTGGTTCTCGTTCCTCTTACTGCTTCAATCCATTAACACAGTTCCTCATATTTTGGTGATTCCCCAACCATAAAATTATTTCATTACTACTTCATATCTGTAATTTTGCTACCATTATCAATTGTAATGTAAATATCTGATATGCAGGATCTCTTATATGAGGCCCCTTAAGGGGCCTCAACTGTACAATGTCACTTAAAACTGTAAGAATACTGTCTACGTTTGTGATATTTAATAATAAATTGAAAAAGAATCTTAGATACATTTTATATACAAGTATTTTTTCCTTTGAAATGCTGTATTTGTGCTGAGAATTCATAAAATATATCAGAAGGTTATAGGAGAAGCCATATACATAACAAAGACCAAGAAAATGGTCAAAATAACAAAATGTAGTCTATAATAACAGATTATGTACATATTAGTATATAATGCATTTAAGGATGATATTTTTACCCATTCAGAGTAAAATCATCAGATTTTTTTTCTTATAATGGATCAAATACTAAATAGTCTGGACTTTTGTGGGCCACATAATCTCTGTTAGCTCATCAACTGAGAAATTATATGTAATAAAAATATGTTCCAGAAATTCCTCTGTATAGAAGTCTACGTAGAGGCAACTGTGGTCCAAAAGCCAAAGCTGCCTTCTCATATATTCTAAATCAATGGTCTCAAACTTGGTTCTCACACTGGAGAAATGCTTTTAAAGGTTTCCCAAAGTTTAATTTTTACAAATTCTTATTCTATCAAATGAATCTCACTTATTCTCATTTAACAAAAGAAACTGCAACACTAAGATTTTATACAATCACACAGGGCTGCCAAGCTGTGTCAGCAACAGAATATGAATCTAGAGAAAAACAGAATATTCCTGCTTGGATGCTTTTTGCCCATATGTGGGGGTCGGTATTGAAGGATAGAGAAACAATCATTTTGTAATTTGAACAAAGAAGCAAGATAAATGATATTTGAGTTAAAAAGCTTAAAATATACACTGGTCTATATCTACAGGTATAAGAACAGAAACTGCATTAAACCAGCTCAAGGGTAAAGGGAAGCTGACCATGAGCACTAGCAACTTATATATTAACAGAAGATAAGGTCAAGGGAAATAAAGGGCTATTAGTTAAAGGCAATACAATTTCCATTCCCTTCTCTGTCCATCTACCCTTTCCTTTCACCTCAGAAGTCTAAGCTTCTCTCTTATCAGCTTCCCTTGACTGCCTCCTTAATCACAGATACCTACAGCATCACATCTCCAGATGACACCTGTCACAGCAGTACCACTGACCTGAACGCAGCTTAGCTCTATGTGGCCTCTCCAAATTTCTGAGATGAGGAGGCCACTGATCATCAGCCACCTTGTATAATTGTCAGGCACAGGTCTTAGGTATACTGTCCATCTAATCATAAGCAAGAATGGAACAGCCCCAGGGTACCAAATACAATATGAATATTGGCCAGTACACTGAGTGATATACATACAACTTAGGATATTCAAGCAAAGACAAACACATGCCCAGATCTGTAACTCTGCGGGAAAGGATAGGCAAATCCAAAGTGCAGGAGGTCAAATTGAATACAGAATGCATTGACCAAAAAGGCACCTAAGGAAGATATATTTGTGCAGCTCAGCAAGAATCAGAAGGACCTAGAGACAGTCCAAAGGAACATGATTAAAAAACACACACACACACAGATAAGGAATACAATTTGCAAAACTATAAATATACAGTGGGACACTCTGTGAAGAGATACCATTTTGACAGCTGTAGAAAACTGCTTTGTATTTCTCCTAAAGGCAGTGTGGCAAAGAACCTGTGATATGAAGAAGGGGATCACCAATTCTGAAAGCAGCTGTTCATGGGTACACTGAACACAGAAAGCATTATGTCCCTAGTGTGTACATGAAAGACACGTTGCAAATGGAGATGACCAAATGATCCATAAGAGTTAAGAAGAAAAATCTAAGCTTCAGTTCTATTTTTAGCACCTGTGGTAGAACCGGCTAATTCTCCCTCTGCTGCTGCTTCTGGCTGATCCAAATCTCCCTGAGTTTCTTAATGACATACCACGATCTAAGGGTGCTATAGTTATCAATGACAGGCTCCCAAATCTGAACAGAACCCTTCCAAATTGCACTGGGGAAAAGGAACATCTTTGGCAGCAGCACCACATGGTCAAGGGATCCTTTGGGGGCACAGGTGACATCACCTACCCAGATTATTTCCTTCCTTTTATTCTTTTGACAGAACTGAACCTAAGGAGAACCACACCAGTGTGTTAAGGCAGGAAATCTTAAACCTGAGTGTACAGCAGCGTCATGTTTAAAGTATGCTATAAATATATGCCAGTTCACTATCCCCCAAATTCTGATTCAGCAGATTCAGACTGTGATCCCAATATCTGCCATCTGCAGAACTTTCCATATGGCTCTTTGCATAATTAGCACTCAGAGCAACTAGTTTAGGACTTGGCTTCTAACACAGATATGTAGCACCTACGTAAGGACAGCAGCACTCTCCATGGGCCAAGAGCATAGTTTAAACCACATGTGTAGTAATGATTAGGGCTCCTGGAAACAGGATGGCAGACTCATAGCCCCACAAAGGGTCCAGAAGGAGCTGAATTCATCACCACTAGGATTTCAGAAGAAAGGCATGGCACTTCAGTACTCTAAAACAGAAACATGGATAGAAAGGTTTGGGGTTCTAAATGGTGAACCCCTTGAAACCTTCTCAGAAGGGACTTTTAGGCCAATGTTCACTTTGAATGTGACAGAACTTTCCAAAAGTTCTATTATGCATCTGACCTAAAAGAATAGGCCTGAGCTACCTGCCCCTTTCTTAGTTATCAGTATTCACCCCCCAGATACTCCCAAAGAATTTAAAATCTGACACTGGTCTAACTTAGTATTTTTTCTAAAACTTAACCTGCATTCATGCATTATTTAACTAGTATGAAACCATCCACCTGTCTGAAACACTCACTCACATCTTGCATGGATAGAAAGGGGACACCTCCTGAACCACTTTGCACCAATCAACATCCCCCACATGACTACCCATTTTTCTCCAGAGCATAAGCCTGTACTTGACACTAAAAATACAAGCTACCTGAGATCTCAATGTTTGCATCACTGCTTTGTCTCTATTCTCTATAAAGTGCCAGGTAAAAAGGACTCAAAAATCTAACAAACCTGATATTTTCATAAAAAGAAATCTGTACCCTTCCCTCCCCCATGGTCAGCCACCTATGTGTGGACACATGAACAGCATTAATTGGACTCAAGGGTTATTAACAACAATAGTGGCATCAAAAGGAGCAATGAAGTTGGCAAGGAGACTTGGTGGAGGCACTAGGGAAAGTTGAAGGAAGGTAGTGGTAGATGCATATGATCAATATAATTCTATAAATGTTTGATACAATATAATACTTTTAAAAGGAAGACATTTGGAACAGGAGGAACTAGGGGAGGCCAGGAGAGGTGCTTATAGTAGTAGCCCTTTGCTAAAGCCTAAATAGGCACCACAGCTTGTTCAAAACTTAGACTTCCAGACTTCTAGACTCCAGCAGCAGAAGACAGTAAGGTAGTATCATTTACACCACTAAGTCTTTGGTCCTGGGTTGTGGCAGCAAACCAAAATACAGGAGGTTCAAACTGAGGTAATCACATGGTAGGAGTCCCCTCACATACAATGGACCCCTCCTCCCAAAAGACTGGGATCATTACAAAGATGGACTAGAAAGAGTGCAGGAACCAAAGCAGTGGATGACAGGGAAACTGTGTCTTCATACAGCAGGGCAGTAGCACATATGAATTCACCAAAGTTGTGATAACATGCACAAGATCTCTGTAAGCTCAAGACAGACCACTCCTAGCTTGAAGAGGGAAGAGCCAGGCACAAAATCCCACCCCTATCTGCAGAGTTATAGGTTACTGGTAGATGTTGCAAGAGAGGCAGTCAGTTTTACCTAAGAAAACTGGCCCCTTACCAATGGTCCCTGGTAAGCCAGCCATGCTCCAGTGGGAAGTAATACATTTGAGAATATTTGGGAAACACAGATTGGTCTTCACAGATATTCTTTTAAAAAGTTGAGTGGGTAGGAAATGGAGTTGTGGGTCTGCAAAGAGTTGAGGGATGAATATGATCAAAACATACAAAATTCTCAAAATAACTACCATATACGTCTTGTATTTCCAGTGAGTTCATAATCCATGAAGATGAAAAAAAGGGTAAGTAGACAGGTAAGTGAGATGGCTGAGTTCCAGGGTTATCACTTGGATAAAAATGTAAAAGCAGGTATGCTTATAAAAACTAATCAGCAACATTTTATTTGGGCCTTCAACCAGGATAGGGTTTTGGGGCACACACATACACACGCTTATAGTTTTAAGATTTTTAAAAAATTATTTTTAATCAGGTGTAAGTATGTATCTGTGTTTCTGTGTGGGAATTGTACACATGAATGTAGGTATCCATAGAGGACAGAAAAGAAAATTGAATATGCTGGAGTTAAGAGTTACAGATGGCTATTAACTGTTTTACATGGGTGCTAGGAACCAAACTTGGGTTGACACTTTCAACTATGGAGAAGTCTACATAGTCACTCAAGGAGACCTTTGGTGTACAGATCTATATAGCTCAGTCCTTATCATCACTTCCAGGGACTGGATAAGACATCACTCCATCCAAATAAAGGTTTTAGACAAGTTTTGAAAAATGATTTTAACCATAATACTGTACTCTGGGATTCCCACTAACAGATTGCCTGGCTTTTGAAAGGAGTGAACTATGTCAATGAGTGTGAAGGAACACAGCTTGTCCCTGGGTTAACAGGATTCCTGACTTTCACCATCTCTTTGACACACTACTCAGTAGGTGAGTCATTATTTCAACTCAGATGGTGTCTGAAAATACCCTCTGTCATCTGCTGAGAAATGGAGAGTGGGGCTTGTTGTTAGAAATGTCACCTGTCTGTTCTGCAGAAATGAAATCAAAGCATTCTTAGTATGAAGTGTGACAATCATGCCACTTAAAACAAAGCATAAATGTTACCAATACCCTCAGCAACCACCCATCCAATTATGGAGGAAGGTGTGAAGACACATCCAGATTTCTTAATTTTGCCACTTTTTTTCTGGCTAATTTAAAAATATCACAAGGTTTTAATTACACTCAATTTAATGTACTATACTTGCCAGCTCCAACACACTTCATTACTTATATTGCTGAAAATGTACTTAAAACTCATATGGCATAATTTTTTCTCATACACCTTTAAGGTATATTTGTATCTAAAACTGTCAGAGCTGTGGTAAGCAGCTGCTCTTTGAAAATTAACTTTAACAAGCTGTCAACACCACACCCTATCCCACCCCAAAATAAATCCTTGTAAGGAATAAAGTGACTGGGTGTTTAGGTATTTCTGTGGGAAGTCATTAAAGCAGAAGTTGACATTTTAATTCACACTCTGAGTTCTCAGGAGTCAGAGGTCCAAGGCCACATTAGGAGGGTCTGAATGCTACAGCTGCTGTTTGTCAGCCTTGTGTTTCCAGTCTTGACAAACATTTTAGGTTTACCACCCTCCTGATGAATGGGAATAAAAACAATACATTTTTTATAGGAGTGCTGGCAATAACTAATCCAGACAGCATGTAGAAAGCTTCTAGAATACTGTCTGAATAATCAAACACTTGTTAGAATAAGCATTTCCAACATTGATAATAATTACCACTATTTGTACAATAATAACAACTGTCTGTACTTTACTCTGTATTAGCATAATTTAGCTAACCAAATCACCCCCAAATTTGTTTGACATTGTTACCTCTCCAATGTAAATGCCTATGGGGTTTCCTGTGTTTGCTAATTTGAAGTTTCCACTTTAGCATTAATATTTTCCAGTGCACTTTTATTTTGTGTATATTAATTGTACAATGGGATTTCACTGTGACATTTTCATTTATATTTGCATGTAAAATTCTCTGAGCATTTTCCTCCCACCTCTCAAACATATTCAGGTACTCTGCACCACTGACTTTTAGTGGAGTCCAATGCCACACAGTCTATTTTGAACCTATTTTGATAGACATGCATGGACCTTAGGTATCTCAGGCTAATAAAAAGAGATCAGAGCAAGGCTAAATAAGCACATAACTCAGTAGAACCAAGCCAAGACTAAGCATCAGAAGTAACACAGAGAGACTGGGCACTGCCTTCTTAGATGTGAGAAAGTAGGGAAGGTAAACCATACTGCAGTGGGTAAGCAGTCTAAACCCTAGGGCATACTAATGCATCCTATGCCCATGCTTCAAGGCTAATATATCATTACCAGACCTTGTAAAACAGTCATGATTTCAAATTTGTGAGGTCATTGTTAAAATTCATATATTGAACCAGTTATATATGCTTTAAATTTTATTTTTAATGATTTTATCATTATTACCACATAACTGGACCAACGATATTCACAGTGAGTGTTCTATATGTGTAGACCATGTGTTAATAAAGACAACTTACCCTTATTCTACCTTCCCCTCGTTTCCCACCCAATCAGGAGCTTTCCCAATCCCTAACAATACCACTCTACTTCATAAATGTCTTATTTAATTACTAATGCAATTATTTATTTTCTTCATATGAATGCAACCATACTCATTTTTCTGTTGTCTGCCTTATTTCACTTAACATGTTGTCTCTGGTTCCACCCATTTTCCTGCAGATAACAAGAGCGCATCTTCTTTGACAGATCAGTAATGATGCATTATATACATAAAACAACATAATTCTGTATTTTTTATCCATTCTTCTTCTAATAGCTACCTTGACTGAGTCTATATCCAAGCCACATTAAACAGTGCCATAATAAACAGGAGGATATGGGCATCTCTTTTGTATCATTTACACTTATGGCCTATTCAAGAGGCTGCATCAAACTGCATGTTTAAACAATACTACAATGCAACTACTTCAGTCATCACAGATTTCATGATAATCATGTACTTTGAAAAAGGAAATTACTGAACTGCTACAAAGTGGCCAGTGATCTAGCCAAAGCCTGTGGTCTGTTCCCTTCTTCTCTCTAATAATGTGTGTTCCTGCCTACCACCCAGGCTTTCTTGCTCAACTCTTTAAGTGCCCACAATAAACTCTTTGCTTTGCTGTGAAGTCTCCCTGACCCCTACATGTAAAGAATACCTACTCGCCTGACTGGGTCTGCTGACCTTCCATTTTGACAAATATCTCTTGTAAATCCTGGTCTCTGGCCTCCACCTTTGGAGGCCCCACCCCTGTTGCCCTTGCACCTTGACACCTCCCCAGAGGAGCACAGGATCACTCCCCCCCTAGTCTATTTAAACTGCTCCCTGGAAAGTCAACATGTAGTCTGCCCCGCCCTCCCGTGGTCACATTGGTGGCTTCCTGGTTCTACATAGGGCAACCCAAGAGAGCAGGAGTCCTATTAAACCTGGATATCCTTTAATTCAGCATGATTGGGATTTTTGCGTTGACAGGGAGCTCATGTTAGAAAATATTTCTAACATCTCTTAGCATGAAATCCTATTTGTTTACTTTTGAAGAATGAGTACCCTCTAGCCAGGACTCACGCAAATTTAAACTCCCAGGTTTTCACCAGCTAACACACTAACACACAACATACAATAGAACTCAGTTTAAAAATGTGTTGCGGTGAGCTTCTGCAGTGACCACAAGGAAGAGGTGTTGACAGTAAGCTGTTGTAATAGGGCTACAGCAAGCTTAGGAATAACCATGTTCACCTTTAATTCAGCAGTACCCGGAAAATATAGTGTGTCTGGGAGTATAAATGATACAGATGTCCTTACTGGATCCATTCTTTCGAGAATCTACTCCTTCGCTTGCTCAAGTTGCCTATTGGTAAAATGTTGACAAGTTTACAGGGAACATAAGAGGACTGGGATGCAATTATCAAAGCCAATGAGCACACAAGCATCCAAGATACAGGCAGTTTTATAGGAACTACTCTTATCTAATGTTCCTGTTGGGGGTTGAATATGTGATTGACCCATTATGCCTACATATTTTTTTACGATTATTTTTATTTTAACTGTATGAATGTGTAACTGCATGTACATATAGGCATCATGTGCATGCCTGGTGTCTATGGAGCCCATTCAGGAACCCATGTGTTCTATACCCTTCATATCCTGACACCTACAGGCCAACTACCTGTACAAATACCAGCTACAAAACGACTTTAGAGAGAAGAAAATCCTGTTGTGGGATGGATATTTGTAAACTGTGTGAAAATGAATTTTCTCTGATCGGTGTAATAAAAGGCTGAACAGCTAGTAGCTAGGCAGGAGGTACAGGAAGGATTTCCAGGGAGAGAAAGCGAGAAGAGGAGAATCTAGGCACACAGGAAATGCCAGGAGACAAAGAGAGGAAACAGGAGGTACAAGATGGAAGAGAGGAAATGCCACATGATTTTTAGAACGTAGATTAATATAAATAGGTTAATTTAAGTTATAAGACCTAATAAGGAAAAAGCCTAGGGTATAAGGCAAACTTTCATAACCAATAAGAAGTCTCTATGTCATTATTTGGGAGCTAGCTAGAGAGTTAGAGAAAGACTCATTACATTTCCGACATGAGGGTGGGGGGCAAGAGTATCCACACAGGACCTCAGAAAGATTAGAAGAAAAAGCTCCAAAAAATGCAGACATGGAACCAGACATGACTTCCTAGTCCCACAGTCTCTCAGATGGACGACAGGATATAAAGATGCAGTACCTAGCTACTGTCTGTGGGCTGGAGCCAGTCGCCAGAGCCATGCACAAGCTCCATATGCTAAGCTGAGCTGTGCAGTGGCTGACACGTCATTTTAATATTTTTCTCATGTGGTCAGAGAATGCTGCATGTGCTGAGAAAAGCCAGTTCCAGCCAGAGAAAACCTCTAAAAAGGTACAGTATGTTTAAAAATATGCTTAGATTCTGAAGAAAGAAAAGAAAATGGGTATAGATAGTCATAGGAAAAAATAGTTTAAAAGTAATAAAGTCTTTAATGAAAGAGTAAGGTAATCTATGAAAAATAAGCCACATAAATATGGGATATACATGGGGTGTCTGAATGCTGGATGGCTTTATTATGCCTTTGAATTTTTTGGATGCTAATGTACAAAAACAATAGCTACAGAGAGACATTGGATTATGGAAAATGCTAAACTAAACCAACCTATATATTTCAAGAATATCTTTAGTTCAAAATGAAAGTCAGAAAAAATATGCTGCTTTGGGGGAAAGATTATGCCTTGGTCTACACAGGAAACAAAAGGTTATGCTTCTCTTCAAAATTAATAAAGATCAGATTTGATCAGGGAAGACATCCTGAGTATCTTAGTTGCAGACATGAGAGAAGGAGCCAAGGAAGACTACAGAACAGGTGACATATATGCTGATCCTTAGACAAGGAAACACCTCTGAGACTGGATGCCATGCAAGTATTCCCACACTGCCCTTGGTGGTCTACAGAGTGATTCCATATGTATTTCATGTCAACACCGTCACATGAGGTAAGTGGGACTGTGTACCTCAGAGGCTCTTGGTGATTTGTTATAATGGCTCACAGTGTATCCATGCCTGTGCTTGAACAGGGCCATGTGACTCAGCAGACTCCTCATGACTTATGTCATCATTTCATATAACATGGATAGAAATTTATATTACAGTTTGGTTATACAGTCTAAACAAACATATAAAAATGATAGATGCTTGGCTGAAACATAGCACAAAAAATCATCCTTAGCTGACTTGTGCACACCGCACATTCCATACAAGTGTTAATATAGATATATATGTTACCTTTAAAAGTTTGTGTCTTTTCAGAACAAAAGAACCAGGCAACAATGAAGACAAGGAGCCCAGAAGATCCAGCCTCTCAGAATGGCTCTGTTGCAGTTTCCTCAAATTTCTGCATCCAGAACAATTTTAAAGCTGCTAGCTGAGATGATTCAACATCAAAGACTATCTAGCCAAGATTTCAGATAACTCTATGCTTTCTCACCACACAGAGACTAAACAAAAAATAATACAGCTAGGTGTCCCAGAACTCAACCATTATCTCAGCTTTCTCAGAATTGCCCTAAAATGCTGTCATCCAAGACAAGAGGAACTAATTTTAAGAATACAACACCCACATTCCCAAACAGTGGGATTGTGGTCTTTGGTCATTTGATGGGTTAAGAATGTTTGTCATTGTTTAGGGGACTGGCTGCAAATTGTCACTGGTCATGATAAGGGAGGAACCTAAGCAAGGGAATTTGTACTTAAGGATCTCTTTCTGAGAAAAACAAACAAACAAACAGGGAGCTGGGTATGGAAAGTATAGTATAAAAGGGTAGATTAGTGAAACTACATTAAACTAAAAAGCAATTATTAATCGAATATCTTATATTGGTATGCATTTTTGTATACTGATACAAATTTAATATTATTTTTGGTAGATTACTGAATCTACCAAAATAAAAATGCAACTAACAGTCTCAAATAGTTTACACTGGCATGAATTTTTGTGTATTGATACAAATTTAAGGCTATTTTTGTTATACTATATATATGTTTCTATTCTTGATTATGGTACCTATCTAGCTCCTTTAAAAATTCAATGTATAATTAAGAAATACAGGTTAGTAGTTAGTAATCTACAATAATCAAACTTATACTTATGATAGATTTGTTTTCAAATTTAAAGAAAAATATTTTAGATAGATAGGTGGTTTTTAAACACTTCAGGGACCTACAGACTATAGCATTTAGGTTGTTTCAATAAACTATGGCTTTTTATGATAGTGAGACACATCTGCTCCCAGTAGTACCACCAATTTACTTCAAAAAAGGATGATGGGCACCAGAGAACCTTCATATGGAGTTTGCTTTTTTGTGGTATAGTTAGCCACTGGGCAAGAAACTGCTCTTGCCTCAACTGCTGACAGTATTCTGTCCAAATTGGATGAGGAGGACACACAAAAAAAGGTGACTGCTAACCTTTGCCAAAATAATGTAGGCCAGTCCTTCAAAAATTCCTGCTTCACAAAGTCTGTTAGATATTCTAGGCCTGGAGGCTGAAGATGGATGTCCCAATGTTACAGAGGAACTTTGGATGATAGTTCATGTGGCCAACTGCTTCAGTTATTTCTATAGTTTGGAAGATGTTTATTCTACAATTCCTGCTTACTCAGGTAAGATTATTTCATCCTCACGTCTCTGATGGAGTTGAAGAAGAGACTGATACAGTTTTCCTTATTACCAAATTCAAGAAAGAAATTTACATAAGAGATTAAAAATTTAAAAGGGAGAAAAACATAAAAGCTCAAGTTGTTAATCTAAGATCTTTTATGTGAAATTAGTGGAACTGCCAACTAAAATTATATACTTCTTTTGGGTTGAAAAGCCTGGAGAATCATCAAGTGAGTCTTATGAAAGATGTTAGTGATTGTGGTAAGCATAAAACAGGGAGTATTCTAATAGAAAGGCTTCAATTAAGTAACTCATTTCTTTAGCACTTTTATCACTCAAGCTAACTCCTCAGCCCTACATATTTATTATTTGTTTGCTTTGTTTTAATCAGGGTCTCACTGTCTATCTCTGGCTGGACTGCATCTCACTGGCTGACCTCAAATTCACAGGGATCTGCCTGTCTCTGCCACGTGAGTCCTGAGATTAAAGTTATGCCCTATTATAACTAGTTGACTTTCTCCCTTATTTATAATGACCTTTCTCACTGGTATATAGAATTGATTTATTATCTACCTCCCTCACTGAAAAGGAAATCCTATGAAGCCAAACTCTGTGTGTTGAAGCTATCAGTGAATTTCCATGAGCTGAGAACACTGGGTGGCACACAGCAGATATAAGGGAAATTCCCTAAAGAAAGGATGGATGCGCATGAAAAAACTATGCTCCTTTCCTCTCAACAGAGTCAGGACAGAAGCTATGCCAGTACAACACACCCTGCAGGTGTTGTGGACTTCACAGTTACATCTTGTGCTGGGCAAAGTGTGGTGTGCTGAGAGGAGGAGAGAAAACTGAAAAACCAATGTGCCCTCTCTTGTGGATGACAGAAGAGGTGGGAGGGAGGAAGAGAATCTGTCATTTGTCAGGTAGTACCATTGCCAACATGAGTTCTACCCACTCAAAAAGTAAAACTATTCTAATACTAATTTATTTTCCTTCTCTTAAAAGAGTCCTTCTTCTCTTCATGGTAAACATTGTATGATACACTATCAAATCATCTACTGTCTCCCCTTTGTTGACCTCCCCAAAACTTCCTGTCTAAGCATGAAAAGTTATATCAAACATAAAAAACCACTGAATTAAACACAAAGCCTAGTTTAGAGTTTTGAGCTAGTAAATTAAAAATTATGGCTCCCACAGTAAAGGGATAGTCTCTTTTCTAAACAAGTCCATATTTAGAACTGTATGTCATAGTATGGGCTAGCACTTAATATGTGTCCATTTCTGAGTGTGTGCATGTGTATGTCCAGATATTATTCAGGGTCCGGAAATGTAACTTTGGAACTTTCCAGATTTTGAAATGGCTAAGCTCTCAGCACTAGACATGTGCCACTTGTTTGATCCATTGGTGGCACATGTGCTGCAGGAGGCAGAACATCAGATCACACACTAAGGAGTGCCGAGGAATTGCAGCTTAGTGGTTCAGTTCAAACTGGGTACTAGAGGCCCTCTGACAATGGATGAGGGTTGTGTTCATCCCAGAGAGAGATCAAGAGACTTTACAGAGTACAAAGACAAATAAAATCAAAGAGAAATGAGACAAAGAGCGAAGGGAGGAAGAAGAAGTGGAGGACAAGAGAGAGGCATAAGAATAAAAAGAAAAAATTAAAGAAGAGAAGAAGCAGAGGAGGAGAAAGAGAAAATGAGGTACCAGGTATGGCATAGAGTGAAGGGAGATATGTTAGGGATGAGTGAAAAATGTAAGAAGAGGGGAGGCAGAGGAGGAGAAAGAGAAAAGGAGGTACCAGGTAGGGTACAGAGTGAAGGGAGATGTGTTAGGGATGAAAAAGTAAGATAAATAAAGGAACTGGATCCCAAAGAAAAGAAATATCTTAATATATTGGAGACAACAAAACAGAGAAAGGCAAAAAAGAAAAAGAATGGGAACTTTTGTGAAATCTTCCAAAGGAGGAATGAATAGAAGTTGTCTTAGGGTTTTTATTGTTGTAATAAGGAACAATGATCAAGGATACTTAGAAGAGTTTAGTCGGGCTCATGGTTCCAGAGAATGAGAGTCTATGATAGCAAAGCACAGGCATGGCAACAAGTGGCCAAGATGAGAGATGAGTAAGAGATGAGAGCTGCTGAGAGAGCAATGAGCAGGAGGCAGAGAAAACAGTGAGAATGGTACCAGTCTTTGAAAGCCCACCCGCCACCCCCAGTAACACACCTCCTCCAATAAGATCATACTGCCAGAGATACCACCAATTACACACTAACCTCTCAAGCACTCTACACCTTTTCTGACATTTGTTATGTTGTTGCTGTTTGCTTGATTTTTTCATTAATGTACATATTTTGGTGGCTTTGTAGTGGCATCTTATCATATTTTCCTGACTTGTGCTGATACATCTGAACATGGTTTTTAGAATTCCACCCCCACTAATCTTGTTTTGCTGTTGTTTACTGCATTTCACTGTATACCTGAGTCATTGCTCTTAATCTTTTATCACAAATGAACAATTTCACAAACATCACTGTATGTGAAACTTTTACAACACGACACTTTCTCCTTTAAATAGGACTACCTCAAACAATTCTGCACATACTTGAGAAAGCCATGCCATTCCAAACTCCTTTATGTACTGGGCTCCTATGTTACAGCTGAATTGCCACCATCCCAATACAGATGTCAACATTAAGTAGTAGAGCCCCTCCCACATTGACCACTGCCGTGAAAGCACAGAAGGCTCAGGTCATCCTTCCTGAAGAAGGTGGAGTTACATTGGCCTGCATCAAACTTCTCAATTTCCCAATGCTATGGTGCCACTCTGCTGACACAGATATCCACACACAAAGTATATGGTTCCGATTTGGGGCTTGGTAATGGCTTCCTTACTAGTCTCCCAGCTTGCGCGATCCTGTGTGGTTTTGAGCTCTATACATTGCTTCTTAGCACAGAGCCTCCCCTGAACTCTGTACAAAATGGACTCGTGGATAATAATAAATCCATTTTTGCTCAAACTTGTACATTTTCTTTTTTTTTTGAATGTTAACAAAACACTTCTCAATTTAATTTTCTGAATCTTAAGTTTTTTTTTTCCATACATTGTTTTGTTTTATTTTTTCGATTCAAGAACATAATTAAAGATAAAAAAAAAATTTTTTTCCTTTCTTCCCCTTCTCCCGGTCCCCTCCCACTACCCCCCACCCCTCCTCCCTCCCCCTTCTTCCTTGAAAGAGGGCATGGTGCCCTGCCCTGTTGGAAGTCCAAGGCCCACCCCCATCCCTCCTGGCCTAGGAAGGAGTGCATTCAAAAAGACTCGGTT
>PVIU01028987.1:0-18198 GCA_004026605.1 Ondatra zibethicus
TCCCCTACCTCCCACCTCTATCCCCGCCCCTGGCTTCCAACTTTTGCTTGATGATCCTGTTTGCTTCCAACTTCCAGGAGGTTCTGTGTATGCTTTCTTTGGGTTCACCTAGTTATTCGGCTTCTCTGGGCTTGCGAGCTAAGTGCTTAGTGACCTTTATTTTATAGCTAGGGTCCACTAATGAGTGAGTACATACCATCATCATCTTTCTGGGTTTGGGTTACCTCACTCAGGATAGCATTTTCTATTTCCATCCATTTGCATGCAAACTTCAGGATGTCCTTGTTTTTTACCGCTGAGTAGTATTCTAATGAGTATATAATCCACACTTTCTTGATCCATTCTTCCATTGAGGGGCACCTAGGTTGTTTCCAGGTTCTGGCTATTACAAACAATGCTGCTTCAAAAAAAGAAAAGAAAAGAAAAAAGGAAAAGAAAAGAAAAAAAGAGAAATGTGGAACCCAAACAAAATCGATAGGTTATTACTCCTATGAAAACTGTTTGTTACTATGAAGTTTCCAACAACTACCTATATAAATATCTTGTGAATTTATAGAACCATAAACCTATAAATGAGACAGTCCTCTGAATTTTGTGTTAATTCTAGTAATTGGATGACTTTTTCTTCTACTCCTCTTTCATCTCTTAGAAAAATCCCAAAATTTAACTGCATATGTATAAACTTATTTTTATTTTGCTTTGAGGGAGATAAATTTACTCTTTTAGGGTAAAGATCAGTAATTAGGCTGAATATAAATATGAATAAATATATAAAGGGAAATGTAAATATTCATTTTAGGGAAGTTGAATATAATAGCATTTATGAATAGAATATATTAATTGGCATTAAATAAACATTTAGTAAAATTCAAACATTCATTTGCAAACATTCTGGTTTGAAATTTCAATTCCTCTATCTCTTTAAGCAGAATAATTTATCCAGTTTCCTCAGTTGCCAATATTTCTTATAATTTAGTACTTCATGTACTTAAATCCTCAAGGAAAGTTACCTAAAAAATGACTGAGAGTATAGTACAACAAATATACTTTGAGATAAATTTTCATAACAATATTTTAAGCCTTAGTTAGATTGAAACACAACAGAAACACAAACATCAATCCAAAGAATTTTAAATCAAAACATGTTTTATAACAAAGACAATAAATATTTGTATTGAGTGCCTACATAATAGCACATATTATGACTATAAAAATATAATCTAAATAAAGAAGATTCTGTTAATTTATTTCCTAAAAAGTATTTATAATTTGTAATGTATAACATGTTTTTCATATATTCTCAGACTTTTATTTCTGAGTTATTTCAATGTTGTTAAACTACATTTGTCATTTCAAAAATCAAGTGCATTTCAGTTTAGTTCTGTAAGTCAAATAGCATAATAATCTGTTTACCTATTTTTATTTAAATGATCTTTTTTTTGTAATGGAAATAATTGCCAAGTCCCAAAATGCATAGATATCAGGGAACTTTACACTGTCAGAATGGCCATTCTGAAGTCATGGATTTTTACTAAAGTTTTTCATTTTCAATGTTAATTATATTATTAGGCCCTGTCTCAAAATAAAATAGAAGGAAAATAAAATTATGAGAGATTTGAAATAAGAAAAACAATTAGGTTTATATATCTTGTTTCACAACTCACATGTCCTTTTGCCTATATTCAATCCATTCTCATCAACCAATATTAGTCATCCTTGTTTTTCTTTAAAATGTTATAATCACACATGCACACACATGAGCACACACAAACACACACATACAAATACACACAAATGTGTACACACAAAATTTATATGTAGTCATCAAATATGAAATACTTTATGATTGTTATAATTCTGTATGATTGATGAAATTGTTAAAACCAGAAACTATATTACCACATATTAAGTTCTATATTTATAATGATATTTGATTTACAATGTTGAGTTTCTGTTAGACAATGAACTATGAACCATTTCTCCATTTCTTTCTTTTTCTTCTTTTTTTCCGAGAAGGTTTTTTTTTTTTCTTCTTCAGGGTTTCTCTGTAGCTTTGGAGGCTGTCCTGGCACTTGCTTTCTGGACCAGGATGGCCTTGAACTCACAGAAATCTGCCTGCCTCTCCCTCCTGAGTGTTAGGATTAAAGTAAAGGTGTGCACCACCACTGCCTGGCATCTGTGAACAGTTTCTAATTTGCCAAACCAAAACTTTTTTTGATAGCTGTATCCTCTGACATTTCTTCCCACAAAACAGATAAAAATCATCCTTGCTAATGTCTTCAGTCACCCATAGTTTCATGCTTAGTGACTCTGTGACTACTTTTTATTCATATTATTTTCCATTTCTCAGCAGTTAATCTAGCTGTAGTTCTTTAAGTCTACAGTAAACTCTGTCTAACAATGTTCCTTATAAGAAGCTCAAACTAATGAAAACCATAGTACAAGGTACAAGAAACCTGTTGTTGGAGGGATGGAAGGATTGAGAGGGTGTTTTAGGCAACTCCATAAACAATATAAAATATTGGCATATCCCATGATTGGTTGGCCACTCATCAATCTTGAGGTCATCCTTACACCAGCACATCCCTTAGATATGAAAGAATGTAGGTGGAAGGTTATATCCTGGGTTGGTTCCCACTCCCTCCACTTGAAGACCTGCCTCATCACAGTAGTCTCTTTAGTAGTTTTCCTTTCTGCTGACAACCTGGTCACTCACGTTCTTGTCCCCACCTGCCTGCAGTCCACCCATGAAATCTTAGTTTAGGGAATCCTGCAGAAGAAGGGAAGAAAGGATTGTAAGAGCCAGAGAGGTCAAGGACACCAGAAGAAAACTCATAGAATTAACTACCCTGCGCTCATAAGGACTCACAGAGATTGAACAGGTGATAACCAGGAAGCCTACATGGGACTGAACTTGACACTCTACATTTGTAGTCCAGATGTGTAACTTGGTTTTCTTGTCAGATTCCTCAGAGTAGGAAGCAGCAGAGACTGTCTTCTGTAAATGGAGACCCAGATTTCAAAAATGATTGCTTATAAATATTTATTTTTATTTAAAGTGGGATATGATATAGAAATGAATACTTTACATTGGTACGGATCTTGGTCTATTTATACATATTTAAGGTTGACTTTGTTATAGTGTGTATATGTATTTCTGATCTTATTTAAGGTATTGTGTTTGTGTAGCCCATTTAAAAGTGTAATGTATAATTGAAAAGTACAGATTAATATATAGTCATCTATAATAGTAAAACTGTAGTCATGTTTGTTAGATTTTCTAGATGTACAGAGATATATTACAGAGGGATAGGTATTCTTCAAACCTTTCTAAGACCTACAAATGTGGCATTTAAATGTTTTAAGAATTTATACTTTTCTCAGCAATGAGATATATTTGCTCCTGGTAGCACCAATTTGGTTCAGAGATGATGGACTTTGAAGAAACTCCTTATGGAGTTTTCTGTCCTTTTGACAAGATTAGCCACTTGGGTAAGAAACTGCTATTGCTTGGACTGCTTGAGAGTATGTTGTATAAACAGGACATGCAGGACACACAGGAAAGAGAACAGTGAACTTTGTCAAACTGAAAAAAGCAGGACAGTTCTTCAAGGTTCCTGCTTTACAGAAGAAATTGCCAGACATTATTTAGGACACAAAGGCATTTGACTGACAAACAACCAAAACTGGTGTGACAATCTTTCAAACTTCCTGCTACATTAAAAGGTCTGTATGGGTCTGGTTATCTCACTCAGTATGATTTTTTTTAAGTTCCAGCCATTTGCATGCAAATTTCAAGATGCCATTTTTTTTCTGTTGAGTAGCCTTCCATTTTGTAACAATTTTTATATTGAGTTTTTTTCTAGATTCTTCATTTTCTCTCCTCTTGATATTATACTATAATTAAATATTTCCCCTTACCTTTTCTGCCTCCAAACATTTCCATATACTTTATTTGCCGTCTCTCAAATAGACAGTCCATTTTTACATTAATTGTTGTTACACATGTACACACACATATATACATATATAACTCTATCTTCATATATTTATGTCATTACATATATATTCTTAAATGCATAAATATATCCTACTTAATCGATACTTTCTTTAGAAAAAAAACATAAACCAAGTACATACAATTTTCCTGTAGAAAATTGAAGTTCAAGTAAAAAGTATAAATTCTATAAGTACAAAAATAAAATGTGGCATTTATGCAAAAATATTCTTATATAATCAATCAGTAGACTTCTAAGTCCTGGTTATGTCTGGGACATAATTATCTTAACAATTTTTTTCTCTAGTCATGTTTCATTCAATCCTAGTTATCTGGGCCATCCAACCTCTGGCTACTGATGCTCTAGGCAGTGTCAGATGAGAAACCCCACTCATGGCCAGGATCTCAAACTGGACCAGTCACTGGTTTGCTGCTCCACTCTTAGCCACTCAGAATAATGATCCATCCATTTGCCTGCAAATTGCAAGATGTCATTTTTATTTCTGTTGTGTAGTACTCCATTGTATAAATGTACTATATTTTCCTATCCATTCTTGGGTTGAGGGACATTTAGGTTGTTTCCATGTTCTTACTATGACAAACAGTGATGCTATGAACATAGTTGAGCACATGTCCTTGTAGTACAATTGAGCATCCTTTGTGTATATACCCAAAAGTGGCATTGCTGGGTCATGAGGAAGGTTATTTCCTAATTTTCTGAGAAATCGCCATACTGATATTCAAAACGGCTGTACCAATATGCACTTCCACCAGCAAGGCAGGAGTGTTCCATTTACCCCACATCCTCTCCAGCATAAGTTGTCATCAGTGTTTTGATCCTGGCCATTCTTACAGGTGTAAGATAAAACATCATATTGAGTGAGGTAACCCAGACCCAGAAAGACAAATATCATATGTACTCACTCATAAGTTGCTTTTAGACATAAAACAAAGAAAATCAGCCTATAATTCACAATCCCAGAGAACCTAGACAACAATGAGGACCATAAGAAACACATACATGGACCTAATCTACATGGAAAGTAGAAAAAGACAAAGTCTCCTGAGTAAATTGGAAAATGGGGACCATGTGAGAGGGTTGAAGTGGAAGGGAGAGGAAAGGAGGGGAGCAGAAAAAAATGTACAGCTCAATAAAATCAATTAAAAAATAATGAATATGCATGGATCTCTGGAATGAAATCAGAAGTGAAAGAAGAAATGTCATAGCTTTTAGAATATATTAAACAAAATGTATTATTAGACATATATTGCTCAAAAAAGCTCAAAATATACAGTCACAAATATATACTAAATATTAGAATAGTAGAAAATGATGTATTTCTAAGAGAAAATGAAACTAAACATTCTGGGATTGTCTACAGTTAAATTAAAAGGTATACAATAAATATAGGCTTTTTGATTTTTCCCGTGAACTCAGAAGCAAATGCAGTACATTACACACACAGGATTCAACACGCATTGATAAAAGATGGAAAACTGGTACTAGAATTTGAATGAAACAATGCAAATCAAGCTAACACCCAAGTGGGCAGGAAGTTGAAAATACAAACCTTGATAATTAGGAAGACATGATAATCTATGAGGGGAAAGTGCTAAAATTTACCGATAAAAACATCTTTTGAAGTGCATTTAATGTAATATACTTGTGGATAAACTGATGAATGTGTAGCTAACAGCCAGCAGAAAAAAACATCTAATAGGATTTAAAATGTACTTATGAGGGTACCTTTTCATCTACAGCAGAGCCTTTTGTATTAGAGTTTCACAATGTTCCCCTGATGGCACCAGACAATAGGACACAATATCAAAGATTTCCAAGGGTAGCTAGGGACAAAATGAATTATATTAGACAGCGAAGTCAGCCATATTGTGCAAAGAAAACTGCATTGTAGAAGAATGGATTTTTTACCATCTCCACAAATAAAAGAAAGGTTATTCATTGAATCAACAATTCTCGATTAAATGAGCACATCTTACAACTGAATATGCTGATGTTTGTGTATCAAATCAAAAATGTATTTTAAAGACCTGAAAATATTAAATGTTGAACAATAGATAATGCATAAAGAAAGAAAGTAAAGGATGAATTTAGATGGTTTTAAAAGGCAAGATTTATAACCACATATTTTTAAAAAATTAATGAATAATTCAAGAGAATAGAAAACAATATTTTGAGCTTATATATGTAATTTGATTAATTCATTATGTGGTATTCATGTGTTTAATTATTTGATTATTTCTGACATTTACATAATACGTTTGTTTATTTTTACTTCTCCTATCTTCTTATCTCTTGATTAGGCTCTTCCCAAGTGTGCTCCTTCTTTCAATGTTCAGCATATAATGTACCACATCAGGAATCATAATTAAACTCAGTTGGTCTCACACACACACACACACACACACACACACACACACACACACACACACACAAATGATGTGAAATAATTAGGAAACAATTTTTATACTAAAATGCTGAAATATTTATTAATGACAGAATGTTATCTGGGTTTATCGAAGGATATATACCTATGTAGTTTATCAACCATAACTTATGAAAGACAAAGGATATGACATGGGTCTTGATTTATTCAATATACCTACAATGTCTGGAAATTACTACAAGACCATTGAGGAGGATTGCTCCAAGGGACGAGTTATAGAACACAGGTGATATGAATAGACAATAGGAAGTAATGGAGTAAGGAGTAGTAGTAAGTGTGGTTGGCAATAGGAAGATTAAAAAGTTGAAAGGATAACTAATATTGAAGACTCAAAAAAACTTACTCTATTAAAAAAAAATAATCTAAATAGCTTGGATTCAAAATAAAGGGACAATGACTCTTTTAGAGAGCATAGGTTTATCAAATCAATACCTATGCCATGTACAAGTTAACTATTTTTGAGTTGATGCAAAAATACAACCTGCTATGAGGTTTGTTGGTTAGTATCTACAAGGTTTCAGGGTTGATCAATTTGTGTTGGATCACCAATAAGAAACTCATTTCTGAGACAGGTTAATTCTCTCTCCCAGAAGTTGTTATTTGACCACAGTTCTTTGCAAAGGGACCGAGTCTTGTGGACCCTGCTCTCATTTAACAAATCTACTGATATTGTCAGTGTTCTGGTTTTGTTTATTCAGTCATTTCTAGGAGATACTATTTCATAGCAGTCTTCTTGGTGTCCCATCTCACACGTTCTTTCCACCCCTCTTTTCTGTGTTGCTCTATGAGGCACTGATGCAGCAGGTATGACACAGCTGTACCTTTTAGGGCTGGATACCCTGTACTCAACTGATCTCTGCATTTGTCCAATTGGTTTTCTGTAATGATCTCCTTTTATGGCAAAGAGTGACATCTTTGGAGGTTGGCAGCTTCTCTTATGTGTGAGTATAAGAGTACGGTTCAGAATGTATCACTATAGGCCCTAAAATTTACTTTATAACAAAGAAACTAGGACTGTCTTTCAGAATCAAGAAATATATCATCACAACCCTGCTCTACATATGAGAGCAAGTATAGGCTTTTGTGAGTGACTTTATGTACCCACAAGCTGACCATTCAGCTATGGCAAATAAAGAGGGAATTAATGTTTAACATTTCAGTCACTACGTTAGATTAAGCAATAGGAGCATTGAGGAGTAGGTCTAGCTCCATGGAATTAAGAGAAGCATTACCACACTAAGAATTTCTCTGTCAGAGAGCAAGAAGGATGTTGGAGAATATCTATAGAAATTGTAAGGAAGAGCCTGAAAATTATTAGCTGCACACACTGGTAAAATTGTTTTTTTTTTTTTTTTTTCAAAATCTGCCACTTAAAACTAGAAGGGAGAGTCTCCATTTTTAAACTCAAAGCCAGCTGTGAAAGACTTCAAAGAATGTGGATATCTAAGAAAACATTATGAGACCACTGGAATCAAGAAAACTGTTTAGTAACTAAGGTTAACAAAATGAGTATCTACAAATGTCTTGATAAAGATCAAAAACTAAATTTTAAGAACAACAAAAAATATAATTTTTAAAAATCAAACAAGATACAGATATTAAGTAGGTCTGCGAATGTAACTTAGAGACTGATGGCTCGTAAGGCAAAAAGAACACGTCTCTTGGCTTAATCCTCAATTATTCCATGCAAACCACATAGTTGAACCTCAAAATAACTTTTAAGATTATTCTGTCAGAAGAAAAGAAGCAATAGAAATCAATGGAAAATAAGGCATGAAAAAATGAATAAATAAATACAAGATAATCATAAGAAGTTCTGGAAAGATGAAAAACAATCTCCACACACAACTGATAGAAATACAATTATTATGGTAATTTAACTCTAAAACTTCAAAATTCTTCAGAATAATAAAATGTTGCAGTCATCACAATAGCTGAGATATGAAAATAATCATTGCCTAAAAGTGAATGAAATTAAAAGAAAAAGAATGGAATACTTCTTAGTTTTAATAATAAAGGAATCCTTATGTTCCTGACAGTTTGGATAAACCATGTTGAATATAATGTTAAGTGAGCCTAAGTCAGAAAAAAATATTGCTTAAGACAATTTATTTCTGTGAAATGGATTAATTGAAATAATACAAAGACAATGACATCCTTGGTACCAAGGAAAGTGTATAAACTTTGTTATCATAGTAAACTCTGAAGCTATCACATGTACCATGATGGGTATTTGATCAGTCAAGTTTTCAGATGAAGGAATTTTCCAAAATCACTTGCTTTGAGAAGTGTAGTTTCTGCTTAAGTAAAGATGTTTGAACTGAAGAATATAATTGTTTTCTGAAAATCACAGCTTCTGCTGAGTGTCAGCATGGAATGAGCTTAAGCATGGAGCCTAAGCTGTAGGACAAAGGAGGAGATACATCTAGAAGGATTAGGTGTTATCAGTTGACCTTTCTATTTAAATTGCTCATCCTAGTTCCAGATACTCCACTGATGTGATTTTCCCATTCCTAGCCTCATGCAACCCCCAGGATCAAATTTTCTCAGTGGGTGGGACTATAGACATACTATTGAAGTTTATCTTCAATATTAGACATCCATTTTCAGATGATCTATCAACATTTGAAAGGGATCAAGAAGGGTATATGGGAAGGCTTGAAAGGAGAAAATTCTATAACTATAGTCTCAAAAATAAAAAATTTAAAGGAATGATTTTTATAATGCTATCTATTACACAATTATTTATTATTTTATGTTACATCAATATGAAAATCATTTTATATGGTTAGATATGAATGTATGTCATAGCTAAAATCTCAATGCCAAGGTCATGTTAGGAGATAAGGTCATTGTAATTGACTAGGCACTAATAGCAGTCCCAAGAGCAGCTCTTGTACAGGAGCTGCCTTAACCCATTTTATTCAATAAGGGAAACGAAAAAGAACACCATCTGTAAATTAGGAAGAAAGATGACCACTGAACACAGATTCTGCTACTGCTTTGATCTTGGATTTTAAAGCCTCCAAATGTTAGAAAGTTACTATGACTTACAGTCTTGAATGTGGGAACACGAAACTGCTCATCTATAGTACCCGGAACCCTCACATGTGTGGATATGCATGTCTCCTTCTTGCTCCTGCAGGTCACCAAGGTATGAATCAGCCTGATACAATTCAGCCCTAACTTCATGGACTGAGAATCCCCATAGTGGAGTGTATGGTGATTTTCAAGGCACCAAACATCTTGAGAAGTCTAGCAAGATGAGATATTTTGAGGAAGATAAACCATGCATTACTCATGACAGAGGACACCCTACAGTTGTCAGAGTCCCCATTATCAGTGGGATCCCTAACATGCTTCTGGATGATGAGCTCTCTATATAAATTTGCTAGATATTTTTCTATTGTTGTAACTGAGTACTTTATGGTTGAATAGTCTATTAGTCATGCCATGTGTGACTCCTAACCTCCATCAATGACACATCAAGCATGGTGGTTTTGAGTTCCATGAAATGATTATTGCTAATAAGCTACAAAATTAAGCATATTGTTAAAGATTTTAAACACAAGAAAGTAAGTGTATTGCAGAAATTTGTTTTTTTATCACATATCTTTTCAGCTATTGGTATAAATATTACCCATAGAACTCTCCACTCATTTTTCTCAAAGGGTAGTATAGACTCTCATCAGTGTAGTATGAGCACCTACATACAGCACTGTTGCTTATGTTTTTTTTGTTTGATTAGTGAATTAAAAAGCAGTTAATAAAAATTTGAGTGTTTATAATCAAACTAATATGGCAATATTAAAAACTGTAAGAAAATCAGTAAATGTCTGTTTTCAATTGATCACATAATAATATCCCATCCACTGTCATATGAATTTATAGTATAACACCCAGCATATTAGAGAAAGTTCCTGTTACTTGTGTCATAAACAGATCCTAGAAAGTAAAAATCGAGTAGAGAGTAGAAAGGTATATGTGTGTGTTACAGAGGGTTAAAATTGCATATTTTGTTAGGGAAAATATAAGAAGCTCATTCTGAGCCATTATTTAAATTATTATGATTCTTCATATTTCACACTTATTAAAACAAAACAGATGAAGACAAAGACATATTTTTAAAATTCATTAGCTTAAGGCAGCAGTGAGAAATAACACTATTGTACTATTTAGTGTGAAGTGGGAACAAGGGTCACATGGATATTTTCCCAGCTCACTAAGAATCTACTGAGGACCTGCTGGTTATAACAGAAACCTATCCAAGGAAAGGGGAGAAGTGTTCCATTCCACTGTCAGTCATTCTAAATGTTATCAATGATTTTGACCCTTTTCTTTGAACTTTCTACACTTACAAGTTTTTGTTATATTCCATTAGGGAAATAATTAAAAATGTAGAAGTGCCTGTCTATGACTCTGTATGCCTCCATTTCTGCAGAAAGAACATATAGGGATAAGTATGTTCTCAACACAGACCCCTACAATTTTCAAACCTGGTTGTAGCTGAATGAATTCTGAAATACTAAGTTAGGGAGGAAATGTGAGTCAAAGAGATGAAAATTCGTGGCAAAGCAGATTCAGAAGAAATCCCTGAAATGGGATCTATCTGTTACATGGGTGTCATTTATTAATTAGAAGCCTCACTCCTCAGTAGCTGCCACCCATTATGACTACTCATAAGAAAGAAATGCAAACAGTAAATCCAAGAAAATCTATGTGTTCTCCTCATGCTTAGTAGACTCAGGTCTTCTTTTACCCAGGAGTATATATACATACTTAAAGCATGATAGGTAGATCTGCATGGATATCTCTCTCTTAGGTTGCAGCCTAATCTATGACTCTTTAATTTTTCTCCCCAAATTGAAAAGATAAGTGTCCCTTTACACTGCTGTAGATATAGTAGTTATATGCATATTAAAGCAAGAGCCAGAAGATAAAACCTATAGGTTTGGGTTTTTTTTAAAAGAAAAGAAAGAAAAATAGATACATTGAAAGTACATTATCATATGAAAATTGATGTTAGAACACTGAACAGGCTAATGGGAACTTTAATTGAAAAGAATTCCATTCTCAGCATTCAAAGGAAGAGACCAGATAATTGCAATGTCTCAGAACCCAAGTTTGAAATTGCGCATTCCAAAAGGATATGTTATCTTCAAAACACTATGCTTTTATTTAGGAAGACAATTTTTTTTCCAAAAGTATGATTTTCCTCATCTTCTCTCATTTTCCTCAGAAGACAAAATAATTCAATGCTTATGTCTCTGATCAATTCACTTCTTCAAATTTTAATGGAGTTGCTTTATTTTCCAAATGAGTGGCATTATATCAGATCAAAGAGGGCAATGTGTTTCACTGAAGAACTAAAGAACTAAAACATACCAATTAGCAAGCATTTCATCTATATTACTGTGTATATATATACATACACACACATATATATATATATACATAAACACACACCACACACACACACACACACACACACACACACACACACACACACACACACATAGTAATTCCCATCAGTAGATTAAGCGGGTGTTTCTATTGAAGGATGAATTAGTCAAAGAAATGTAAAATATGCAGAGAACAGATTGTTAAATTCCTCTCCTTATTATAAAATTGCATTGTACTATTAATAAAACTAATTTAATAACTATTATTAAACAGCTATTTTATTCTATGATTTTGTCTTCTAGAAACTATCACCGACTAGGATAAAAAATGTTAAGTGAGGTTAATGAGTTGTACAGAGAACTGTTCTACTTTTTCCAGGAATGATACTGGAACTCTAAGTTTAAATGTCAGAACCTAGCTCAGAAAAGATGTGGCTGGAGGATAGGTAAACTGGAGTGTGAAGTGTTTCCTTTAGTCCACTGACCTGATTGAGCTTGGTGCTAGATGCTTCCTACAGTGACCCAGCAGCTTTCTTTCTTTGGTGTGATTCTCAATTTGTTAGTTTGCAGTAAATATACACACACTTCACAAGTAAGTTTTGTTTCCAATTACAATTACTAGAGTCGTGTTGATTCTAGACCAAGTGTAGTATCAAATGCAACTGGGTGGAAGGAATCAATAAAATGACCTAATGATATTCTATTATACCAATAGATCGGTTTCATCAGAGAGGTATCCTCTGGCAGCTGATGGGAGCAGATGCAGAGACCCAAAAATAAATATTAGGCAGAGTTCTGGGAACCCTATGGAAGAGACAGATGAAGGATTGTAGGAGCCAGATGGGTTGAGAATACCAGGAGAACATGGCCCGCAGTACTGAGTAAGTGGGATTCATAGAGAATCACAGAGCATGAAGTGGCAATCACAGAACCTGTCTGGATCTGTGCTAGATTGTCTACATATATGTTATGATTGTGTAAGTTGGTGTTCTTGTGGTACTCCTTACAGTGGGAATAGGGTTTTGCTGACTCTTTTTTCTGCTCTTGGTACCTTTTTCTTCCTACTAGGATGCCTTGTTCCTGCCTTGATATGAGGGTTTATGCCTACCTAACTTTATTGCATCTTACCATGCCATATTGAGCTGATTTGTCTGGAAGTCCTGATGAAAGGAAACAGAGACAGAATAGATCTGGGATAGAGGAGAGGTGGGAGAATCTAGGAAGGATAGAGGGGGTGAGGGGAAACTGTGGTCAGAATGTATTGTATGAGAGAATAATAAATAAAAAAAGAAAATATTTCTGATAGGTGTCTTTTTTATTTGCTTACCAAATGCTTCACTAGATGGGCTATCTGGCACATGTATAACATCATGACATAAGAGGCACATTATTTTCTTGAAAGAAAAATGACACCCTATATCACAGTTCAAATCTGCACTGAAATCACACACATTTCTTTTCTTAACTTCTATCTTTGGTAAGATCCACTCCAGTACTTTAATAATTATCTAAAGTCTTTGGTGGCTTTATCCATTTTCACTTTCTGGGGTAGTATTGCATTGATTAAATATCTATTCTTCAAAATTAATTACTCTAACTTCCTGGCAAACACTAATGAACAGAGATAGCTATCCATTAGCTAGAAATTCCAGATAATTACTGATGATTCTACTTCAGGGCCTCTCAAATATTGCATCCAGATGATTACAGGAAGGAGACTTGAGTTCTTTACTATGAGGCCTCACCTTTAAGTTGCTGAGGCACGTGGAGACTTCTCTGACCTCTGCAATTGAAGGAGTCTAAGAGGAAGAGCAAGAAACAATGATTATTAACTTTTTAGTGATCCAGTCTCAAAAATAACACATAACTACCTATTCATATTATATTCAAGGATACAGACTATTAAGTCCAATTTTGTCCATTGCAAAGGAAACTGCTTCTCTGTGTAAAAGGAAGAAAGACCAAAATTTAATTTATGGACACTTTTTAAAATGATTGCGTGCTAAACCATCTGGATTCTGCAATGTTCTAGAAACCTAAGAGTCTTTCCCTTCCTGTTACAGTATTCATAGATGGACATGTAGACAATATGGCAGAAAATTTAAATGCTCAGTTTCTGGAAATTAGTATATTGTATAAACAAAGCATCCAACATTTTGAAGAGAGGTAAATGTTGTATATGTGACAATTTTCAGTGCCCTTTTGCAGCAATTATAAGTTAGAGTTCAGAGGTCACTTAATTATAAGTGACAGAAATTTCAATGTTTGAAGCATCATTATTGATTGAAAGTGTTATGCAAGTAAGTTTATCATTGTTGAAGGTATTTGCTCTATTTGTTTAATTGAATCTCAAATGATTACTTTGTGAGACATGAAATACTATCCCCACTGTATAAGAAAAAGAAATTAAACAACAGATTGGAATAGAAAATTGCAGTCAACATCACTGTTGAAGGTTTCCTTAAAAATGATTTCTTTTTACACCAGTTAGAGTACAGGTGCCGGCCACACCAGTCAGAACAGGCGAATGACCAGCCTGCCAGTTGAACTGCCCTAGATTTGTTTCCCACATACCTGTTCCACCACCACCCCCATCTCTTTCGCCAAATAATGGTACCCTGTCCTCCTATTGAGTTGACTCCTCCAGCCTTGATGTGAGGATATGTGCCTGATCTTATTGTTGCTTGTTATGCCATATTTGGTTACTTTCCCTGGGTAGGCAAGTCTTTTCTAAGAGATCAGGGGATGGATCTGGGGGAAAGGGGAGGGGAGGGGAGAGACTAGGAAAAGAGAAGGGCGAGGAAACTGTAGTTGGGATGTATTATATGAGGAAAGAAAAAAGTTTATCTCTGGAGTCTTCTTGTTAAAAGAAGGAAACACACATTACTCAATGTGTTATTGCCAATTATTATTTATGAAGTATTATTTGAATGCAACAAAGTAAAAAATCACATTTTTTTACAGTTTGGGAATTTAATGTCTACTTATTTAACCTGAAGAATATTAATTAGTAGAAAGTTTTAAATATTAACTTAAAACTTTAAGTTAATACAACTAAGCCACAAAATAAAGCATTCAAATTAGTTTGCTGTCTTATTTGAAATTTATCAAACTGTGAAATAGTCTTGTTCTGTTGGCATTACAAACAAGTGCCACATTCAGGATGCCCTTGGCTAATTTGCCTGATTTCTTAAAAACTGAGATTCTCTTGGTATTTTTGTTATAGAGCACAAAGAGAAAGATAGAGTATCAAACTCATTCACATATCTCAATATCCTTGTTTGGGCACTACACTGATCAAGTATTAAACATTTCAGATGAACAGCTGTGAAATGAATTGGTAAAATTAAAACATATTCTTGAAACTTAGGTACCTGATTATTTACAGTCACCGATGCTACTTTAACCAATACAAATACATCTTAAAAATTGTAATATATTGAATATTGAAGTTTCTGAGTTTTTTAAAGACCTAATTTATGAATTACGTAAATATAAGTTGTGGAAACATATATGCTTATTTGAACATATATTAATCAATTTTCATTGCTATGACTACAATACCTCATAGAGAAATCTAGGCATTTAACTTGGTTTAGTTTTCAGAGGCATTAATATGTCAGGGTATAACAGAAAAGTTAGGTAGGTCATGAAGCAGAGGAGGGGAAATGCTAGATCTCTGTTTTCTTCTCTCTACCATTTCATCATTAGACCTCCCAGAATATGAAACAGGGTCACCCACCTTCAGGGTGAGGCTTTTCCTCCAAGTCAATGCTGTATGAAGATATAGTCACAGATATAGTCAGGGGTGCTTACAAATTCAGTGCACTTGAAATTGACCATAAATAAGGCCTCTTGGATATAATTCAGGCATAAAATACACATATCTATGAATGGTAGTCTTGCTTTTAGACTTGGGCTAATTTGTATTGAACTTTGACAAGTTATAGGACATATTGGGTATTTAATCTTGCAACAATTTATTATTTGTCAACATATTATGCCTGAAAAAATGATCCATTTTCAAAGTTCTCCCTCAATATGTAAGAAGTGGGTTGTGCACTTGGGAATATGAATCATAAAGCAATAAATGTCCTAGAAGATTTTAACAAATATAAATTGCTACATAAATATCAAATACATTACACAACAGTTTTAGGCTCTGCAACATCAAATCACTTCACAAAAAACTAAATGTCAAACTAAATAATGCATGGTTACACTCATTTCTTCTATGGGCCATTATCTCAATTTTAGCAACACAGCCTTAAAATTTTTATAACCAGTGCATATTTACTTGTGACATTTACTCCATCTGGCCTGATTTCCTTTGTTTCAGGAACCAACATTTATTTCCCTTGAAAAAATTTCAAACTTGACACTTCTATAGAAACTTTGACTTCTGCTTAGAGAAATTGTCAAGCAGTGCTGATGAAGGAGGAGGAGCATGCTCCTGGAGTTCTGGTGTGATCTTTGGAAATAATTCTCCCTTTTTGGTACCCTGATGTTTGTGTTTGAAAGAAATTTAATGTGACTTAAGTTCAAAGGCAGCCTTAGTGATGATAAGTTCATAAATTATCCATATGTATTCTGCAGGGTGAATGTTAAAATGAATATGGGAAAGAGACTGTTGTGATGGGGAAGGGATTATAGCATTGTATATAACAATACAATGCCCATGCCATGCAGAGAATTCTTACGGGCAAATATTGAGTGTAGATTGCCTTGGCATCTGAACTGAATGTAAGTTGAATTTTATAATGCTGGAGGCAGGCTTAATGTCTATTAATACTGTTCCTATCTCCACGTTTCCCCAAAGCTTATTGCTTTCACTTATAATGTCTGCTTTTTAAAACTTCCCTTGTTGAACAGTTTCCTAGGGGACAGTTCAATACACCTTACTGTACTTGCACCAATGATACCCAAACCCCACAGGGACTATGCAGATATAAAACAGGGATTTCTCAGTGACATAGTGACTAGCTGAAACTGGAGACTACTTTTTTAAATCTATCAATTAAATAGAAACACCGCCTGACTGTGTTAAATAATGAAAGTATCATTTCCAAAGGCTCCCTTAAATCTCTGACCTTTTTCTGTATAAACAACAAGCAAGGTGTTACCCATAATTGATAAAATAATGGAATATCTATTTTCATCTACATTTTACCTAAACAGTAAAGGGCTTTTCTCAATTTTGAAGATTCTCACTTCAATCACAGTGGTACAATTATCAACTTTATTGCTTTATTTGTGTACGTATTTTGAATATCTTTTGCATAAGTCATTTCATTTTTAAAACAATCTTGCAAACTCTATGCACATACCTTCCCTCACAAAATAGTACTCTGTCTCTCAGGGTAGGTGAGTGAGATCACACAGGCTCAAATGAAGATGTTTTAGAGATGCTGGATGATTAGATTCTACATGGTCTTTCTTTTGAGTTAGTTAGGGTTATATCAAGTATAGGAAAAAAAACTGATTGGTCTAGTGTGGCTACTGCTCTTTCTGTTTTCTTTTCACAACTTATCCCTGTTCAGAGTGAGAAATGCATTCCTTCTTTTATGATGGCAATGGAGTACAGTGTTTTGAAATAATCTACCTAAATTTAGTACAGAGAGAAGACCGTGTCTTTGCCGATGTTAGCAATGAAAGATTTGAGGCAACAAGAGCTGTTGGAATGAGAATAGTCTTTTTGCCTATGGTGTGTAATCACAGACATGACTGTCATCAGGGAATGGGAATGAATTTCAATAGGAAGGTAATAGTCATACCTTGAAGAGATGTTCCAATTTTTGAAAACTTGTGCTGGAGAGGATGTGGTGTAACGGGAACACTCATCCATTGCTGGTGGGAATGCAAACTTGTGCAACCACTTTGGAAATCAGTGTGGAGGTTTCTCAGGAAATTGGGAATCAACCTACCTCAGGATCCAGCAATACCACTCTTGGGAATATACCCCAATGATGCCCAATCATACTACAAAAGCATTTGTGCAACTATGTTCATAGCAGCATTATTTGTAATAGCCAGAACCTGGAAACAACCTAGATGCCCCTCAATGGAAGAATGGATCAAGAAAGTGTGGAATATATACACATTAGAGTACTACGCAGCAGTAAAAAACAATGAGAGCTTGAATTTTGCATGCAAATGAATGGAAATAGAAAACACTATCCTGAGTGAGGTAACCCAAACCCAAAAAGACGATTTATGGTATGTATTCACTCATTAGTGGACCCTAGCCATAAAACAAAGGTCACTAAGCTTATAGCTCACAAGCCCAGAGAAGCCAAATAGCAAGGCAAACCCAAAGAAAATCATATATAGATCT
>PVIU01028988.1:0-18203 GCA_004026605.1 Ondatra zibethicus
AAGTTTTGAACTGTTTCAGTTACCTGTTTGATTGCTTTTTCTTGGTTTTCTAGGGTATCTTTGAGGAATTTATTCATTTCTTCTAACTTTTTGTTAGTTTTCTCATCCCTTTCGATAAAGGAGTTTTTCACCTCTTCTTTAAAAGACTCTATAATTTTCATAAAGCTACGTTTAAAGTCAATTTCTTCTACTTCATCTGTGATTGGTTGCTCGGGCTTTCCTGTTCCATAATCGCTGGATTCTGGTGTTATCATGTTGCTTTTCAGGTTGTTGGACGAATTCTTTGATTGGCGCCTGCCCATTTCTTCTGAGATTTGCCCGCTCTGCTCCGTTTGGCTCCGCTTGGTTCCCGGGGTCAGGGTCCAGCTGAATCCGTGGAAGCTGGTTGGGTGAGGTTCCCGGTCCCAAGGGCAGGCTTACTAAGGGTTGCCCGCTCCACTCCACTCGGCTCCGTGGGACAAAGGAGGCCCCCTAGCAGGGGACTCGTCCTTCTTCCAAGGCCTCAGCCCAGGTGGGCCGAGCTCGGGTGCAGCTGGGACCATGCAGATGAGAAGGGATTCCCGGGGGCGAGCAGGGTTAGGATAAGCAGCAAAGCCAACAGAGGGGAGCCCCAAGTGGCCAGAAGGTCCCGGGGATGGGCTGGGGCCCACTCACCAGGGTCCAGATGAATCTGCTGAAGCTGGTTGGGCGAGGTTCCCGGACCCAAAGGCAGGCCTACTGAGGGTTGCCCGCTCCTCTCTGCTCGGCTCCGTGGGACAAAGGAGGCCCCCTAGCAGGGGACTCGCCCTTCCCCCAAGGCCTCAGCCCGGGTGGGCCGAGCTCAGGTGCAGCCGGGACAGGGTCCAGATGAATCCGCGGAAGCTGGTTGGGCGAGATTCCCAGTCCCAAAGGCAGGCCTACTGAGGGTTGCCCGCTCCTCTCTGCTCGGCTCCGTGGGACAAAGGAGGCCCCCTAGCAGGGGACTCGTCCTTCCCCCAAGGCCTCAGCCCGGGTGGGTGCATACTGTTTTTGCAGAGACTCTCAGTTCAGTTCCCAGCACCCAGAAGTTATAGCGAAGCAGAAGGAAATGAATACCCAAAAAACTTCACAGGAGAGAGATGGTTTTCTCAGTTTGTAGCTTAGAACCATTTCCTGCAACTCTCTACTTCCCGATTTTCCTTGCAGCATGTGAGTGGCTCCCAAACAATTCTCAGTAAAGTATGGGGAAGTGAGACAACCTTGTGTAGGGATGGGATCTTCTCTGTATTTAGCAATCGCAAACAGAGACACCCTACAATCCATTTAAAAGGTTTGAAAGGTAAATTGCCTATACTTAAAGGCAAAGAAATCATGAGGACACTACGGAGACTTTGTTTTTTTTTTTTTTTGGACTTATTATTAAAAGAGTTATTTATTTGAGGGGGAAAAACTTACTGAACACCATCCTACATGACCAGGAAAGGAGTCTAGTCACCCAAAACTGGAGTCCGAAGCAAGAGAGCAAGAGGAGGGCTGCCGCTGCTTTTTAAAGAGAAAGAGACCACACCCCAGTGGGCTGGTATCTCAAAGGCTATTGGCTGGAGGAACGGAAGGAGCTCCCGCAACACTGGTTTGCTTTTTATATTCTTCTTCCTTCATGAATATATATTTACATTTCCTTCAGAGTGAATTGATCAGTAGATACTTGTTATGGATAAGTATTGAAAAATGGTGAGTAAATTCAGGAATATATATAGTTTTTCTGCATACATTTTTAATGGGCATTTTTACAAATTAAGAAAAGAGTTTCTGTTTTTGTTATCCCTGTGAGAATGTTGCTAGTCTACTGTAATCTCATCACTCAGGAAACAAAAACGTGTAGATAGGAAGTAGGAAAACGGCATGAAATGCAAAGTGAAACCCTAAATGTATTTTTTTTTTTTACTTAAAAAATTTTTTATTTCAATTCCCTTCCCTGAGACTTTGGGTTTTTAACCTGTAGATTGCTGGAGGGTTTTGAACAGATGTTGCTGAAATGTACAGGAAAGGTGAAGCTACCGCAAAGGTCTAGACAACATTTGGTGTCTGGGAGATGGCTGAGTGAAGAAGCACAAGCAAGAAGATCCATGTTAGAATCCCCAGAATCCTTGTGAAAACTGAACTTATAGATAGCACAGGCAACTGAAATGCCCGTGTACCAGTGGTCAGACAGGAGGTGAAGACCAGAAGAATCTCGCCTGGGCTATACCGTGGAAAACAGTGAAAGAGAGCTTGCTTTAAATAAGATAGCAGGAGAGAACTTACAGGGAAGGTTGTCCTCAGTCTTTCACATGGGCGCGGTGTCATGACTTATGCATAACTCTCTTCACAAGCACATATACCACACACACAGACACACACACACGCATGCGCATGCACACACACACCGGAGTAATAGGCTGAATAATGGCTCTCCAAAGATATCATTTCCTGGGGCTGGAGAGATGGCTCAGAGGTTAAGAGCATTGCCTGCTCTTCCAAAGGTCCTGAATTCAATTCCCAGCAACCACATGGTGGCTCACAACCATCTTTAATGGAGTCTGGTGTCCTCTTCTGGCCTGTAGACATACACACAGACAGAATAATGTATACATAATAAATAAATAAATATTTTTAAAAAAGATATCATTTCCTACATTACACATCCCAGAACAATGTGTAAATGTTACCTAATGGACAGGAAGAGTTTAGGAGATGTAACTGAGATGAGGAGATTATATTGTTGACTAGACTTGAAAATCTGTAGCCACAAATGTCTTTCCACGAGACAGCCACGTGGGAGAAAACGCTATGTGAAACTGGAGACAGAGATTGGAATAAGTTAGAGTATTATCACCCACCAGCATTTCAGGTCAAAAAGGCGAGGAACTGATTCTTCTTTGGAGCTGTGAGAGGAAGGATAGCCCTGGTGAATTTTTTATTTCCTACTCACACTAATTTTTTAGTTATACTAATTTTTTAGTTTCTGTTGTTTAAGCCATCCAATTTGAGGTATTGTGTTGTAGTATAAACCAGAAACTAATACAGATAGGGTGCTGGCAAGCAGAGGGCTATTGTAACAACTATATAAAAATACAAGATTGACTTTGGAATTGAGTAATGGGCAGCAACCCCAAGACTTTTCAATGACATGGCAGTAACAAGCAGATTTTCTGAAACATTTCTACTGGCAATAATGTGGAAGTCTATGGCATTTATGGTGTGAGGCAAAAAAGAAGAGTGCTGCAGAGAAAGGCCACCATCGTTAGACTCACCTCAGAGGGTGAATATCACCACATTAGAATATTAGAGGAAATGCTGACATCTATGGTGCTGTTATGTGTGAGTACTGGATGCAAATGAAGGGTAAATTATTGTGGGAAAGTCACCTCATCTTGTACACTGTGTCCTGTAATTGTATGGAAACTGCCCCTGTAAGTGATGAACTTGGACATTGCTTGAAGACATTTCCTAGACAAATTTGAATTTGTGGTATAATTTCTTCTGGAGACTTGTGCTATGATGTTATGAGAAGAAAGGGAAAAGTGGACAGAAAATTGCCACCCAAACCAACAACAACAAAAAACAAACAGAAAAAAATGGACTGGAATTTTTTGAAAGTTCTAGCAAATCTCTAGTCTAGATTATAAAAGATGCTAACACCGGAAGGGCCACTGGTCAGGAAGGAATGCTCTGGAAAAAATTCCAAGAGTGTAGCTAGACAACTGTCTTGCTAGTACTAAAGAGAGCATGGAGGAGGTGATTCAGGAAAGAATTTTGTGGATATCTTTTAGTAGTCTGAATCTGTGTGGCTTGCACTGGAGACAAAAAGGACTTTCAATAATTCTATAGACCCCCAAAGTACTACCAATTAGACTAAGAGAGAGTGATAGGGTGATAGGAGAGAAGGCTATTGAATCTGTAA
Source organism: Ondatra zibethicus (assembly GCA_004026605.1). Lineage (NCBI taxonomy): Eukaryota > Metazoa > Chordata > Mammalia > Rodentia > Cricetidae > Ondatra > Ondatra zibethicus. The sequence continues at coordinate 3,902 of PVIU01028988.1, forward strand.
TGTTTCTTTTTTAGTTAAGACCTTAATACAAAGAACATGAAATAAAAATAAACAGAAAAATTAACTAGACTCAAACCCTGTACATCTGTACAATTAGCATGGTCGTTCTAAAGCTATAGAGATTCACATTATATTTTCACTATTTTTTATGGATTTATCCACCACTAGAAAACAAAAATTCCATGACAGAGTTGAAACTGGAAGAACAATTGTCTTTACATCATCTTTTGTGACTTACATGTCTATTATTCACCCCCTAATGTTTTTCTTTCTGCTTGTTGTACCGTACCCACATTTGTTTACACATATACATTTATATTCCAGGATAAGATCATCGTATGAGGGAGAACATAAAAGAACATGCGTTTCTTTTCTTTCTGAGAGTGTGTGATGGTTCTTAACCTGTGGGTAGAGATCCCTTTGGGGGTAAAATGACCCTTTCACAGGGGTTACCTAATATGACCAGAAAACACAGATATTTCCATTATGATTCAGAGCACTAGCAAAATTACAGTTATTAAGTAGACTTAAAAATAATTGTATGATTGGGATCACCCAACATGAGGAACCGCATTAGGGCGGCTGAGAAGCACTGATCTAAAATCACTTAGGAGGCTTGTCCGTGAGAGCCTTTCTGGAATGGATTAATTGAGATGGGAAGTCTTACCTAGAAGTGGGAGGCATCATTCACTGGGTTGGGTCCTAGGCTGCACACAAGAGAAGAAGCTAACTGGGCATAAGCACTCAGCACTCTTTCCTCCCTGACTGTGGGGGGAAGTGTGGCCAGCCCATGCGCCTTCCCTGCAGTGATGATAGGCTCTACCCTGGAACTCTGAGACAAAATAAATCATCTTTTCCTTAACTTGCCTTTGTCAGATATTTGATCACATCAACCACTAAGCAATTAATACATCCAGTAAATGCAAAGGCTAGGATATGAGTTCTGGGATGCCTACCTAAGAGTACACAGAGTTTTAGATCTATGATTCTACTGCAAAATATTATCATGCTGGGCTGATCAATTGTCACATTACATTCATTTTCACAAAGAGCTGCCTGCAGTACTTTTAGCTTAATTCAAACCCTAAATCTCATTTCAGCAGTGACAAATAATTTCTAAAGTGTCTTCTGCTGTTACCTTTGAAGTAGATAGTATTGATTGGATTCTTTCAGATGGTAATTGACCAATTCGAGAATGCAGATTCCCTTTAGAGACCTTCATTTGTTTTACCTACCTGATTAAATACTGTAGTTATTATGCTTATGCTGATGTATTTCAAAGTAAACTATGCTTAGAATACTAATTTTAAACGTCCCTCCACTCTGACACTTTAGCTTTTCCATCTACAACTGATCAATGAGGTTCCTGCTTCATTACAGTCATTGGCAGTAGAACAGTCCGGGACATGGGTCTGGCAAAACAAGAGACAAGAACTTGCAAGTGGTTTATTAATGAAGTACTCCCAAGGGAGAAACACTGAAGCAAGTGGAGAAGCTGGACATGGAAGAGGAAGTAGATACACCAGGGTAAAACCTCCAGAGGAGCTCCTAAGCAGGCAGCCTTCTAGGGTGCTTTTGTAGGAGCATTCTGCAAAGGAGGAGGAACACATATCCTCACTCCAATGTGAGGCAGAGCTAGGCTCTTATAGCTCGAGAGCAGTTCAGTTCATTAGACACTGGTAGGGCAGACTAAAGTTCACAGGAAAAGAGCACATGGAAATGGCATAAAGAATGGGAGACGATTAGAGCAGTAGCTGTTTGCTTATGTGCCATTCTGAGTTGTTCCTTGGCCCAGTGTTGTCTAAGGCCTCATCTTCAATGAGATAATCACAGAAGTTAGGATTATGCGCTTAGAAAAGTTCACAACAATATGGCAATAATTTGATGTCTCTTGAATCTAATGTTAACACAAACTGGAATTATTTTTTTCCAGTAGTTTTCTTACCTTAGGGTCACATAACACAAAAAATATAAAACTGTTCACCAACTCCCCAGTTGAGGCTGAAATTTAGCCTATTTTGTGTGGTTCTAGCAACTAGGAAGTTAATGTGATTAGGTGTTTAGAAGCACATAGTTTTAGGAAGTGATGTAGATGAAAGAAGGTCATCAAGGTGGAGCCTGAATGAATACTGTTAGCTTTGCAAGAAGAGAACTATCAAAAGAGATACACATATAGATTCCCTTCTCTCTTGCCAATTAGATTCCATGGTCGTTTGTCTCTGCCAGCAAGAAAATCATCTAAGCTCCATGCCTTGTGCCTCCAGAACTGTGAGCCAAAATAAATATCTTTTCTTTACAATGTAATTTGCCTCCAGGGAATCTCATTATAGTAATGGAAATGGGCTAATACATTGTTTTCAAAATAGCTACTTAGTTTCTGTTAGGAAGCAAGTCACAAATCAGCTATGGAATTTTGTTTGATTTTACATTTTGGTGGAGGATCAAGATAATAAACATGCAAGTACAATTTAAGTATCAGATAGGCTAGAACATCAATCATGTATTATAGAAAAAAGTGAGGGGGGACTAGATGGCAGGGACAGAGGTTTCTTAGGGTGGTTGTATTTGTTACCCATCAACACAAACTTTATGCCTTACCAAAATGAATTCCCTGATTCTGCAAAGAAAAGGCACAGTTTGTTTGGCCCAGGGTTTTGGACCTAATAAAGTCATATTCAAGGTGTTAGATGCATTGAATTCACAGCTCAAGGCTCAAAGAAGAACCATCTAGTGTTCTTTTGTGGTGCACAGAATTGATTCCAGGGTGTTGTGCATACTAGTATTTTTCTGCCTTCACTCTTTTGACACAGACCTTCATGCTACCTTTGAACTTACTGTGTAACCCAAATTGGTCTTACACTCAAGATTCTCCTGCTTTCACTCCCCAAGTTTGGGATTAAGGGCCTGAACCACCATGCCTGGTGCAAGACAACCCATATCTGAGTTGCTTTATAGAACAAAGACATCTAGTTTCTTGTAGTTTTTGGTCAAAGATCATCCTTATTTCCAAAGTCTACCCTTAACTACTTGTCAGTTAGTGTTCTACCATGGACACTTACTCCTTCAGTGCCAGCAAGGGAGAGTATCTTTAGAATGACTCTGATGGAAAAAGAATCTTAAATATAACATAGTCAGGGAATGATTGTCCACCATGTCTCCTGACACAGGTACTGCCCATACTCTATGGTAAGGATAATAGAAAACCATGAACAGAAGGAAGGTATGAAGACAGCCATGCTAGAGGTATCATATGGTCAAGGAAGGCATAAATGAGGTAATATCTAAGCAACAAACTGAATGAAGAAACCGAAAACTGGGAAGATAACTGATAGAAGATTGATCAGTGTGATTGTAAAGGCCTGGAAGCCAAACATGGCTTATGATTCCTTGATCAAGTGTAGCTTGAGCAGAGGGGAAAATGACAAGAAATGAGCTCAGAGAGATAGTTGGGAGCCAGATCATTAGGGCTTTATAGATTTATCTGAGGATGTCTGCTTTCACTGAGTGAGTTGGGACACTGACCGGTTCTCAACTGAGGGTTAACATGATCTGATATAATGTATCTATCTACCTCTGGTGTTGAAGAGAGAGAGAAAAATGGAATCTATTCAGTAATAGACAGAAGCACTCTGGCTTCTTAGACCAGTATAGTAAAAGTGTTTCTTGAAGTATTCAGATGGTAGATATGATCAGAAAGGAACACTGATAACACTTGCAGCATGCTTAGCTATGTGGCAAAGAGAAAGAGCAGAGCCAAAGATGACTTCAGAGTTCTCAGCTTAAGCAAGTCAAGCAATGAAGTCAGTGTAACTGAAACCAGGGAAATGTTGACAGGGCTAGTGTGAAGGAGGCATTGCACAGGAAGTACAGAGTTTGATTTTGGACACGTTATTTCGGTTTGCTTATGTATCAGAAGAGTGATAGTGATAAATAAAACATAGAGTGTGTGAATCAGAGACTCATAGGTGAGGTCAGGGTGAACAACAGAACTCAGCAGTCATCAGCACAGTGATGGCATAAAACCACGAGATACGATGAGTGGTCTGATGGAGAAATCTGAGAACTCAGTCTCCAGTCAGAAAGAAGAAGAAGACCCCAACCCCCGAATGATACGGGAAAGGAATGTCTGTGTGGCAGGGGGAGGAGAAGGTAAAGGAGTGGTGCTCTGGAAGTCTGGAAGTTTAGAGATCATGAAGGAGAGAGACAAACTTACAGTTTCAATAAGAAGGACAAGGAAGCAGGATTGATTATTGGTTTTAGCCACATGGAGGTTACCAGTGACCTTGACAAAGGTTGTGGTCAGCGTATAACCTGATGGTATATGTCTGATGGAAATGGAGGGGAATAGAACATGCGTGCAACTTTTTGGAGCCATTATCCAGTAAACAAGAAGAGAAGAATAGGGATGATTAGAGACATCTATGTCATAAGATCATTGGCGCTGGTAACATGCTTACTTTGCACATGTGAGGACCTGAGACCAGCTCTCCACCACCCATATTAAAAAAAACTGGCATGATGGTACCTCCATGACATCCCGGTGCTGGGAAGGCAGAAACAGAGGGATCCCAGAAGCTCACCGGCCAGACAGTCTAGCCAATCCATGAGCTCCAGGTTTAGTGAGAGACCCTGTCTCAAAAATATAGAGAGTGATAGGGGAAGACATACGGCATGAGCCTCCAGCTTCCATCTGCATCCACACAGGAACAAAAACAGATGGAGGCTACTAGGTCCCCTTTGTGTGCTGATGGGCAGGACACATTAAAATAAAAAAAGCTGAAAATTCAGAGACAGAAATGAACGAGTAAAGAGTAAGTATATTAATGGGGTAGCAATATTTCATTTGCTTGAGGGGATGATCTAAAATTCCTCCGTAAAACCTCGAAATGGTACTTGATAAATGATAGCTTGTCAGAAAATTGCATTTGATTCTTGTTATACAGCATCTTTTGACAGAGAATAGGGTAGAAGTAATCTTCAAATTCGGAAAAGGTGAGGTTCAGATTACAATCAAGGTAAGTAGTCATGATTAGTGTGAAGGGAACAGTCCAGAAACTGAGACCTCTCTGGTGGCTCAAGTTTGATTTGTCTAATTGGGAGAAGGAAGAGCTTCTGGGGTCAAATGCAAGCAGCCAGCCGAGCACAGTGCCATCTCTTGCAATCAAAACCTCATCCCAAGGAGGAAATCCCTGAATTACTTCAGGTCTCCATCCTCTCTACCACAAGAAGAGGTCTCATTATTTTGATTTGGAAGTTAATTCCTTAAAAAAAAAAAAAACAAAAAACAAGTGAATCAAACAATCAATCAGTCAGTCAATTAAGTGTGTGTGTATACACACCCATGTAGGTTTAGGAGCCGCGGGGTGAATGTAAAGGTCCGAGGACAACTTGTGGATGTTGGGGTTCTTAACTCAGATCATCAGGCTTAGCAGCAAGTGCCTTTACCTGCTGACTGATCTTGCCAGCCTGGGAAGTTGTGTCTCAGAAGACAGCAAGGCCATGCTGGCGAAAGTTGTGTATGTAGAACAGCCTCTCTGTAAGTGAAAATTGGAGGTGTCTCAAATAGCAGAGAAGTGGGGATTCCAAAGCCTCCCTGGGATTAGAAAAACAAATACTGTACTGTATAATATAGGTCCTTGAGTCAGAAGGGAGGGGAAAGGGAGAATGCAGATTGTACAAGGGGATCAGGAGTCAAACAGCAATTAAGGGAACAAAGGTCAGCAGATAATAATTACAGGCGGTTAGGGAGGGAATTAGAGCTAGAGAGGTGCTAATTACATGAGCCATTTAGACAAGGGCGGGGCTTTTCTGAGAACAACAAAATGAGGGCTGATTACCTGCTAAAAATAAAGGCAGGCCCTCTGAGCCAGCACGGGCAAATCTGGCTCTGTCCCAGGCAGAAAGAAGTCCTCTGCTAACTCAGGGACTCTGAGGATCCTGTGGGAGTGGCCTGCCTCCACCTGTTTTCTAAGTTCTGAGGCATATCAGTTCCAAAGGAAGTGGCAGAGTGGAGTGGAGTTTGAGGATACAGAGTGAGAATATGAACATCTAGAAAGGCATGTTATTCTTTTTGTTACTGGCTAGGCCTATAGAAGGATCTCGACCAACCAGAGTGAGTGCAGCCTAGCTCCTTTTGTTCTTGGTTAAGTTGTCCAGAGCTGCAGAAGGAGGGGGTCTTTCTTTTTTATTTCAATGCCGTCAATTTCCAGACTGTCCTAGCTTTGTAACTAGTCCAGAATGTTGGTCTAGCTTTTCCAGTGACTGAATTTCTTCTGTCACTTTATTTCTTCTGTTGCTTTGTGAGATCGCATTTCCTATTGGGGGCCATTGAAGTAACAAAAGGTACAACAGAGGCAGTAAAAGTAGGAAGTGTGCACTCGAAGCATATTCCACTTGTCCCGTCAGCATTTCATTACATCCGTACCCATCAGGCTCCCTTGAGGCATTTGCTTCCACTCTCTGAATATGGACAATTTTTGTTGTGAAGATTTTCTGTGACAATGATGGCAGTTCACCAGGTACTAAGGTCTCTGTGTGCTTCAGTAACTATTTTTTACCCTTTACTGGGTTTTTTCTTTTGTAATATTTTTCTATTTTTGAACAACAAATGGACCCCAAGACCTAATGACTTCAAGTAGCAATGCAGTGACATTCGAGACAGCCTCGGGGGTTTTAGTCATCTGAGGGTGTGATGGAACTAGAGGGGCTGGTCTACTCACAGAGCCGCTATTTGTTGGTGTTGTTGGTGGTCTCACTTCCCCTTTCTGTAACTCTTCAGTTATGTGCTCTTATGATATGGAGGCTGGCTTCTTCCCATACGGAAATGCAAAAGTTCAAGAAGGAAGTACCTGCGTGGTTTGTTTGCATTCTACCTGGTCTGGAAAGTCACATGTCACACACTAAAACTCTCCCAATATTGAGTTGATCCTACATTTCATACCCAAGTCACAGGGTATCAATAAATCTTATAAAGTTTTATTTTATTTGTTATCTAAGCTATGCTTACACCCATTCATTGATCTAGCAACCCAAAATATTTGTTGGGTCCTGACTATACGCTAAGACTGTTTATAAACATCTGTTAAATGACAAATGAAGTTCAATTGTCTGTACAAGGAGCCCAGGGGCAACAAGGGTAAGAAGAACCTAGGAAACTCAGCACTGCTGAGCATTTGGTCAACAGCTGAATGAAGATGTAGGTGAGTATAATTCCTGGTTTCAAAAAATTGAATGTCTAATGGAAGATTTTTCTGTTAAGAGACCTTCATATAGAGACAATAACTGAGTTAAGTACACACACACATGCGTGTGCATGCACACACACACCTCTAAGAAGTGTTCAAAATATTAGTATTATGTGATTACCTGCATTCAGTTAGGAAGCATTTTTTTTTGCATTTTTTGAGGGTAAATGAGAGTGTTTCCAAGATGAAAAGCAGAGGCACACTGAATTTAGGAGTAGCTTTCCAGAGAGCAAGGTAGGTGTGGTTGGAGGGTAATGAAGAGGAGAAACATGGTGTCCAATGTAAACTGAGTGTATCTTGCTTTGCTGGAATTATTTAAATAAGAAAACATGGATTCATAATTGAGTATCGTGGCCCATAAACACTTAAGCATCTTGTTTTGTTTTTGCCTTTGCCAGTTGGGGCACACCTATAGCTGGAGTCAAAGCAGGATGTCAGGAGGTCTTTCCAGGAATAGAGACATGAGCCCATGGTTTTGCAGAGGGGAAAGAGAAGACTTTTTAATAGCATAATTTACATACAATCAAATGCTCAAACACTATGTGTACATATAAACCCATACTCAGTGTCATATATATATATATATATATATATATATATATATATATATATATATGCCACAATAACTTAAACATGCTTGGGTCTGTATATAATTATATAGAAATTTGGAACAAATGTGTCTAGATATAATATTTATTATAGGGAAATTCCTCTCTTAATCAAGATCAGAACATTTCTAGGGCTCGAGTGGAAGAGAGCTTGCGCACAATGAACTTCCACTAGAGTCCTGCCACATGTCTGGGAGCTGCAGCGTTTACAGAAGGGAAAGCCCATGGTACTCATCCTATATAAACGGATCTAAAGTCAGATTATTTTGTGATTTTGAGCAAAACATAGAGCATTTCTCAGCCTTAGTTGTAGTTTACTGAAACTCAACCCATATTTTATTTTATTTATAACACTAATTTCTTACGTAGTTTTGGTTGGCATTTGTGGCCAGCCCTGCCCTGGGTGTGCTAAGGAAGAAAACTGAGATAAAATCTTGGTGTCAGTTCTTAACTGCTATGAACAGTCTAGAACAGTAATTCCCAATCTTCCTAATGCTGTGATCCTTTATTATAGTTCCTCATGCTGTGGTGACTCCTCAGCCATAAAACTATTTTGTTGCTACTTCATAACCATAATTTGACTCTCAAAGGGGTCATGACCCACAGGTTAAAAACTGCTGGTCTAGAATGTGTCCAAATGGAAAGAAGCTAAAGAGCAAATATTGTTTGGTTTGTTAATCATAGTTTGGATTAATGAGGAAGTACCTGATAGTGCTTAGCAGCACTGAGAGATTATAGATTTGACAGAAAAGAAGGAGACAATATGAGAGACATAGAGAAAGAGTTCGAAAAGCAGACAGAGATGAAGGGAAAGTAGCTGCCCAGTGCTGACTCCCTAGATTGGTAGAGTTTAGGTCTGCCCAGATGAAGAAGAAATCATCTTTCTAATTTATGTTTATTTCTCTGACCCTGGAGGGTGGCAGGGTCATTGATATCATCACATTCAGGGTATTTATAGGAAATTGTCTCAGTTATTTTTCTATTGTTGTGAAGAGATAATGTGGCCAAGGCAAGGTATAGAAGAAAGGTTTTATTAGGTCTTACAGTTCCAAGAGCTAGGGTCTAAGGGCGTCATGGCAGGGTGTATGGCAGAAGGCAACAGGCAACAGGCAACAGGCATGGGACTGTAGCAGTAACTGAGAGATTAGCTCCTTATCTGCAAGTAGGGATCTGAGAAAATGAACTGAAATCTCAGGGGCTTTGAAACCTGGAAACATGCTCCCAGTGACACACCTCCTCCAACAAGGCCACACAACCAAATCCTTCGCCAACAGTTCTACCAACTGATGATCACATATTCAAATATATGAGCCCATGGGAGCCATGTTTATTCAAATGGCAACCTAAGTCTATCTAAGTAGTTAATTAGTTAAGTTTGTTGAAAAGCATGATGAAATAGGTCACAGAAGAAGAAAAGATTCCTGTTAAGGTTAATGATAGAAGATGGAAGAATAAGATTTCCTCTACAAAGCTCAAAGCTCAGCTTGTGAGACTCCCTGAACTCTATTGTGAGAACCTTCTTCTACGACGTTCTAATCTTCTAATCTTTGGTTTTCTAGAAAATCTTCTTCTTCCTCTTCCTCTTCCTCTTCCTCTTCCTCTTCCTCTTCCTCTTCCTCTTCCTCTTCCTCTTCCTCTTCCTCTTCTTCTTCTTCTTCTTCTTCTTCTTCTTCTTCTTCTTCTTCTTCTTCTTCTTCTTCTTCTTCTTCTTCTTCCCTCTCCATTTTCATTGAATGAAGCCCTCCTTTTTCTGTCTCCTTCTCACCTCCCACACACACAGAGAGGTATTACTTAATACAATACATTTGTTTCTGTTGCAAGTTTTACAAAGGTAGTCTATTCAACTCTTGTATCTATTTTAGAGAATGCAAATATTCATTAGTAGGCAACTGCATTATTCACTTGGGCCCAGGATTTTGCATGACAGCCATTACTTTCCTTTATAAAGCCTCATAGGAAAGTGCCCTATACCTCAGCATGGGAGGGGGAGCACTCAGCAGATGAGACTCCAGATGACAGGCAGGTCTCCGATACATGACATGGCACAATGCACGGAAGATGTTCTTTTCATTCAGCTAATATTTACAGAGACTCTTCTTTATAACAGGTCTCATGTTAGTAATACAACCGTGAACAAGACAGTCTTTGCCCTGGCAGACCTTGGTCTGTGCGATTTAAAAAGAGATAAATCACAGCAAAGCATGGGACCTAGACCTCCAGTCTAGGCTGTGATTTTATTTTTTAAGTTGACTTCACCTTTCAACTGCTTATTACCATGCCCTTTGATGAAGGCGAGTAATAATATTAAAACACGTGGGCAGCCTCCTGTGGTGGCTATTTGCTCTGTCTTGTTGAGGTTCTGGCCAGATGCTGATAATGAATCCAGAAACTGCCTGTCCCAGCAGTCAAGCCCTGCAAAAATGCTGTTCTCTGGGTTTGTTTTTACAGTTTTGATTACCAAATTGTTACTTGCTACCTTAGTTTGATTTCTCTTGCTGTGATAAAGACCACGATGAAAACTAACTTGGGGAGGAAAGGGCTTATTTCATTTCATAACTTACTTTCCCTCTTGCAGGGAAGCCTGAAGGAGAGGTCATGGAGGAATGCTACCTTCTGTCAAGCTCCCCAGGGCTTACTCAACCTGCTTTCTTATGTAACCCAGGCCCACCTATCCAGGGGTAGCACCCCCTTCAGTGAGTTCAGTTCTCCTATATCAATCATTAATCGTGAAAGTGCTCCACAGAACTGCCTACAGGCCAGTCTGGCGAAGGCAATTCCTTAAGTGACTCTCCTTCTTAGATTATTCTAGCTTGTGTTAAGTTGACTTAAACTAATTAGCTTCCTTGCTGTTTAAAAGCAAAGAGGGTAGCGGTGTACAGATATATTGGGAAATCACCCCAAATGATATGCGCAAATTCTAACACACAGTCCACATAAAGATGACTCTTTTTTCTGTAGATAAAATTAAGGATTTTGAGATAAAATTTAGAGTATACTCTAAATCCAGTGACTTGGGTCCTTATAAGAGGAGGGAAAGGTCCCTCTGAGTAGTCATGTGAACATGCCTATGAACCAAGGATCCAAGAGCTGTCTGTGATGGGAATCCAGGAGAGGGTCAGGGCACAGTGTTCTCTCAGAACTTTCAAGAAGAAGCCATCATGGTGGGCTATTGACTTCAGACTTTCAGCTTCTGAGACGCTGAAAGAATCGCTTCTAATGTCTTAAGCTGCCATGTGTTTAGACTGGAAAACTAATTAAAGGGTAATGCAACTTTGCTACCATTCTATTGATTAGGCAGGAAACCGGGCATTGTGATGAAGGGATTCCTGTTACAGAGTGTAAAAGGATGAGATTCTTTTTCAGGCCTGGAACCTAGAAAAGGCAAGTCTAGGTGGATGTATTTTCCTCCTTGGCCAAGGTTTGGGCCTCAAACCCAAGGGTCCTACCTTTCAGATATGCTACAATGTAGGCCAAACACAAATATTAACAAATTCAGAGAAAACATATTCAAATAATCTTTTTGAAATATTAGGTATTTGGTATTCCAAAAAGAATTAAAATAATCATCATGACAAAAATAATAAGTTCTTTGAATTCCTTGTATGTATTATACATTTGTGAACACTCTAATAAGAAGCTATTCTCCGCTTTCCCAATGAGAAAATCAACAACAAAAGTTGTCAACATGAATAGACAAATATCTGCATATGTAGATAAAATAATCAAATGCATTCTTATTATGTCTAATTTCTTAATTAGTTACATTTATATATTGCAATTATAAAAATGCAGCCACTTAAAATTACACCTTCTATTTCTTACGTATCATAAACCCCTGTTTAAAATCTCCCCAAGTCTTTTTGACATTATCTTTGACATGTGTCTATTATTAGAGACATTTTTGAGTCAAATAAATTAGTTTTTGAATTTTAAAGACTCAAAAAGTTTTTTTCTAGAGATCATCAATAGCATTTCTAGATGAGTTGTTAGAAAGACAACAATTGTTAAATTCACATACAACACTGTGACATCTAACTAGAAGCATTCCCATAATACCCAGAAACTTGAGTTTTTCATAGTTTGCTTAGTGTTGTGTCCTTTTGAAACAGGATCTCTTTCTACAGTCCAAGTTGGCCTTGAGCACATGATCCTCCAGCCTCAGGCTCTCAACTGTGGGGATTATGGGCATACCTTTCCACAGCCAGTTTGAATATTTAATAAATACACACACCCACACACACAGAGCTTCCTTAGTATTAATATTTATTACTTTACATATTAAGACGAGCCTTATAAATCTTGTTCATACTTGAAGCTATGTAGTATGACTTTGTTTTAACAAACAATTCTTGTTTATACTATCTAAAATGTGAAATTATGGACTTATATTCATAATAACCATTTCTTCATAGCCTCAATAATTTGTAAATTTCCATTAAAATTTTTTGTCTCTTTTTAAGTCAATTTTACCAGATAACTTCTGTAATTATCCTATGTCAAAATTAATTGATGTAGCTCAAGGATGTTGTGTCTCTCCCCATAATGTACATTTTTTTGCATAAAATGAATAATTTGAGAGAATGCTCTAAAACATAAAACATTTTGGAAGACTTTAAATTCCTGGGGACACCCTCTATTCTCATGTATTTCTTTGGTGGTACTGGGCATTGAACCAAGAGCTACATGCCTGCTAACCATGTAATCTTCCACTGAATTATGTCTCCAGAACTACTCTAATGGTTGGGTTTTTTTGGGGGGGGTTGGAAAGACATGATCAAATGATTAATATATAATTTAACTGAATAGTACAGACAATCTGACCATTTTTGATATCTGTGGTTTTAAATGCCTTACTTTAATCTTAATTTTGTTCAAAAGCTACATTAACACAATATGGTTTCCTCCATTGAAAATTTAGATTGACACTCAGTGAGACTGGATGATGGTAGGTGCTGTAGGAAATCATATAGCCAATAGCCTTTAAGTTAACTGCCCACTGGGGTGTGGCTTCTTATACTATTTATGCCGATGTAAAGCATACATCTGGCCTCTGTTCCGGCTGCAGGATTCAGTTTCTGTTCTCCGTTCCAGCAGAGGATTCTGATTTATGAGTCTACCCCTAAATAAATAACCTATTATTCTCAATTCTGAGCTAGTGTGGGATTTCTTTTAAGTGTCTTTCTTTAGGTAGTCTTTGAAACTGTAAGGTTTTTTGAGTCTTTGTGTGGGTGGTTTGTGCTGGCCCGGGTGTAATTGATGAGTAGATATAAGAAGGCCCTACAGAGAAAAGCTGGAGACTGAGGCCAGTCAGCAGAAGGATGAAGAGGGGAGAAATCATCTCATACTGATCTCAGGTACTTCAGAATTAGATTCATTTGCTCTGGGATAACCCTTCTGAATATATGTCGCTCTCATTGGTTGATAATAAAAGCGCTTTGATCTATAGCAAGGCAGAATATAGCTAGGTGGGAAAGCCAGACTGAATACAGGGGCAAGAAGGGCAGAGTCGAGAGAAATTCCGGCCAGCTGTCAGTGGAACAAGATGTATTAGATAACAGGTAGAGTCACAAGATATGCGGCAAAACATAGATTAACAGAAATGTTAACTTAATAGTAAAAGCTAGTTATTAGTAAGCCTGAGCTGTTTGATCAAGCATTTTGTAATCAACATTAAGCCTCTGAGTGATTATTTAGAAAAGGCTACAGGATAGGGCAGGACAGCGAAACTTCCGTTATTATTATTTAAATTTTTTCCATTTTTTTTATATCAACCACAATTCTCCCTCCTTCCCCTTTTTCTGCCTTCCCGCACCTTTGCCCCACTCAAACCCCAATCCACTTCTCAGAAAGGGTAAGGCTTCCTATGGGAAGTCAACAAAGTCTGACATACCAAGCTGAGGCAGGACCAAGCCCCTTCCCCTTAGATTATGGTTGAGCAAGGTATCCCTCCATAGAGAATGGACTCCAAAATGCCAGTTCATGTCCCACGGACTACCCAAGCTACAGAACTGTCACCCACATTCAGAGTGTCTAGGTTGGTTCTATGCAGGTTCCTCAGCTGTCAGTCTAGAGTCCCTGAGCTCCCACTAGCTCGGGTCAGCTGTCTCTGTGGGTTTCCCCATCACAATCTTGACCCCTTTGCTAATATAATCTCTCCTCTCTCTCTTGACTAGATTCTGGGAGCTCAGCCCAGTGCTTAGCTGTGTATCTCTGCATCTGCTTCTATCAGTTACTGGATGAAGGCTCTCTGTTGACAAGACCCAGCAATACTACTCTTGGGCATATACCCAAAGGATGCACATTCATATCAAAAGGACATTTGCTCATATTCATAGCAGCATTATTTGTAATAACCAGAACCAGGAGACAACCTAGATGACCCTCAACTGAAGAATGGATAAAGAAAATGTGGTACATTTACACAATGGAGTATTAATCACTAGTACAAAA